>PVKS010028636.1:0-26215 GCA_004027875.1 Aplodontia rufa
CGCACACACACGTGCGCACACTTTCTTATACATTCCTTTGCTTCTCCTTTTCTGATATTTTCATTCTTATTGATCACACCACTTCCATCTGCCTTTCTTTTTATTCTCCTTTACATCTTCCAGAAAAATTTGTGAATTTCAGATTTAGAGAGGAGTTGTAGGATACCCGGCCTCCACCTTCCCTAAGCATCAACTTCTTATGTAATTTATCAAAATATGAAATCAAAATGGTTCAACTCTGTTAATCAACAACAGATTTTACTCAGATTTCACCAGTTTACTCTTTTCTGCTAATGCTGTTTTTGTCTCTTCTGGGATCCAATACAGAATATTATGTTATCCTTAGTTTTATTCCCGGCTCTCCCCACCATCCCCGCAAGGTCGAGGGGACTGAGCTCAGGGCCTTGTGCATGCTAGGCAAGTTACTATGCCACTGAGCTAAATCCCCAAGCCCTGTATTTAATGTCAATGTCCTTCTAGTCCTTTGCAAATTCTGACTGTTTCTTAGTCTTTAGCCCTTCCTTCTTTCCCTTCCTCCCTCTCTACCTTACTTCTTTCTTGTAACATTAACACGTTTGAAATGTCGCAGTCAAATTATTTTGCAGAATGTCCCTTACCTTGGGTTTGTTTGGTATTTTCTCCTGATTGAATTGGAGTTTTTTTTTCTTTTTGGTCCTAGCGATTAAACTCAGGGATGCTCTACCTCTGGGCTACATCCTTAGTCTTCTTCTTCTTTTTTTTTTTAATTTGAGTCAAGGTCTTATTAAGTTGCTGAGACTGGCTTTGAGCTTGTGATCCTCTTGCCACAGCCTCCTGAATCTCTGGGATTACAAATGTGTACCACTGCCCCTGGCTGGGGTAATGAATTTTTAGGAAAAATGTTACAAAAGTGATGTATCCTAGGGACAGAAGGTAAACACCAAGAATTTAAGGGTCTGCTAGGTTGGTTAAACTTTCAGGTGTCTGGGACATGTCAGGTTATACCTTTTACTTTTATTTTTTAATCAATTAATAAGTAATTAATTTTGGTACCAGGGTCTGAACCCAATGGCACTTAAACCCTGAGTCACATCCCAGCCCTTTTCATATTTTACTTTGATACAGATTCTTGCTGTTGCTTAGGGCCTTGCTAAGTTGCTGAGGCTGACTTTGAGCTTGTGATCCTCTTGCCACAGCCTGCTGAGATTACAGGCATGTGCCACCATGCCTGGAAGAAAATACTTTTTCAAGTGACAGCCACCAGGTTGTACTTTGAGCCCCCACCACATGCAATGAGACATATCGCTTGATGGATATCTTTGGATTTTGGTGTCAGTGTATTTGAACATATTTCCTAGATAATGATAACCCATAATGCTATAGTTTTTTGTGGGTCTCAGAGCAAGAAAAGTGTCTATAGAAACTGCAGGCTATGGTAAAGGCTGGTTCTCCACTTGGGTACTGACTTAGCACTGGAGGTGTATGTGTCTGAAAGCCAAGAGGAAAATGAAGGGGCTGCCCACACTGGGGAGATGTTGGTCAAAGGTCACAAAATTCCAGTTAGACAGGAATAAAGTTCAAGAGATCTGTTGTACAAAATGGTGTCAATAATGAATAACAATATATTATATGCTAGAAAATTGCTAACAGATTTTCAGAGTGCACACACACACACACACACACACAGGTATGTGAGTGTTAATTGTTATGGTTTGAATCCAGACTGTTCCCCAACGTCTCATAAGTTGAAGACTTGGTCCCCAGTGCAGCAATGTTCAGAGGTGGGGCTTTTAGGAAGTGATTGGATCAGGAGGACTCTGCCCCCATCAGTGGATTAATCCATTGATACATCCATAATTTGATGGCCTTATTGAGAGGTGGTGGAGTCTGGTTGCAGGAAGTAATTCATTGGGGGAATAGTTGCGGGTATAGCCTGCAAGTGTACATCCTGTCCCTAGCCCCTTCCTCTCTCTAATCTCTCTGCTTCCTGATCACCATGCAGTGAGCAACTTTGCTGTACTGAGCTCTTCCACCATGATGTCCTTTCCACCTCACCTCAGGCCCAAAGCAATGGAGCCGGCTGACCTTGGACTGAAACCTCTGAAACTGAGCCAAAATAAATCCTTCTTCCTTTAAGTTGTTTATCTCAGATAATTTATCATGATGACAAATTGCTGACTGACACAGTGAGGTAATGCATATGTTAATTAGATTGATTTAGCCAGTCCACAATGTTTACATTTAAAAAGTCATATTGCTTACTATAAATATATACAACTTTTCTTTGTCAATTAAAAACAATAATAAAGAAGAAGAATGTACAAATGGCAACTTCAGCTTTGTTAATTCACCTTTTTTTCTATTTCCATAGTCATGGATTTTACCTCTCTTTGATCAATTATCACATGGTTTATCGCAATTTTATATGTCTGTGTGTTAATGAGGATAAGTTGTGTTATGTTGTATCAACAATCCTGAAATATCTGTAGCTGAACACGGAAGATCTTTATATTTTACTCATTCAGTTTCTGGTGCAGGTCTGGTGGTGCTTGTCCCTCTTATAACTCTGTTTTCTGAAAAATGGGGCTTCTATGATTATTGTTCCAGAGATGGAGAGCATTGGAGAAGTCACACCAGTTTGAAGCCGTCTTAGCCCAGGATTGACACATATTAAGTCTGCCCACAGTTCCTGGTCCCAACTTATTTGCAGTGGAGGCAATAAAAAGTTAGGACAGCATCTGGACCCTTTGTAAGTACTAATTTTTGCTACCATAATGCATTTTACCCACGTTAATAAGACCCCTGTAGAGTGGCAATTTTTTCTTTTCTTTTTTTCTTTTTTTGAAATGGGGTCTCCATATGTTGCCTAAGCTGGTCTGCAACTCCTGGGCTGACGTGATCCTCCTCCCTCAGCCTCTCAAGTCACTGGGACTATAGGCACATGCCACCACACCTGGCTTGATAGTGGAAACTCTTTGAGAGTCCTCTTCTCATCAGCAACTGGTAGGGGCTCAGAAAATGTTTGGTGAATAACAACTATGGGTTTAATAATTGAAGGTAAAAATAGATGATGCAAGATATATAGGCAAAATGTTTGTTAAAATTACTAAGAAACTAATTTTATTTTAAGACAAGAAAGCGTTAGACTTCTCATGGTTAGAAAACAACTTATTTTTTTTTTTTTGAGAGAGGGACAACATGGCCTTAGTTGCTCCAACACTCAGTTGTGTACGTGGTGCTGGGGTTTGAACCCGGGTTCTCATGCTTGCCAGGCAAGCGCTGAAACCGCTGATCCACCGCTCCAGCCCAGAAAACAACTTATTGTTGCTGTTCTAAGTAATCTCTTAAAAGATTCAACCTTTTAAAGAAGAAATATCCTTGTTGCCTATCAGATAAAGTAGTTTGTTTATGTATTTGTGTTATTTCTGTGGTGCTGAGGATCGAACCCAGAACCTTGTGCATGCTAGGCAAGCACTCTACCACTGAGGTCCATGTCCTCACTTATCTTTTACTTTGAAAACAAGTCTGCTTCTCTGCTTCCCTTTCTAAAACTCTCCATATGATGGTTTACCATACAAATTCAAAATATTTTTATTATGTAAAACTTCAAACATATATCAAGAAATATAGGAAGAAATAAAATTTGATTGGAACATCATTACTATCTTTTTAAAAAGCTGTTGTCTTTTTAAAAACATGTAATTATGTTCATACAAGTGAATGTGGTGTTTTATGTGTGTACTTAAGTTTTTATTAGACAAAAGTTGGAATAAAGATGTTTTAGACGTGTCTTAGGCCACACCTCCAATACTTTGGGCCTTGACTATTTCTGAGGCCTTTGGCTTGTTTTTCTATCCTTGCTGCCAGTGGAGTAATCAAATATGTATGGGTTTACCAACTTCACACAAGCAAAACCCTGTGGTCCCTGGTCCCTGTATTCCTGCCCATAGTGATGCCTCCTCTCTTGGTTTTGGCCTCCCGCTTGCTTTTCTGTGTGAGAGACCAGGAGACCCACTTGGTATCCCACAACAGGATCTGGAAGTGTGGAGGAGTTCATGCACCATGGGGGAACCCTTTCAGCAATGAGATACAGAAGTTGAGGGGCAAATTCTTCTCCTCGGAACACACAGCTCTGGTATGCAGTAGTGCATACATCCTTAAGAGTCAGCTTTACGAAATGAAGCAATCAGTTATATTCTTCCTGAGTCATGACCAATTTGGAAAGACACCCTTGAGCTGGCTAAACTTCCTTTTCTTCCCTCACCTCCTTCCATGTCACTGCTGCTCCCTGGGATTGCACTCTCTGAGAACATAACAGGATACAGGCTTCAGCCTCGGGCTCCAAGCCAGGGGTATTCAGGTGTGGCAGAATACGGATGCTCTGCCAATTTTCCCTCCAGCCTTGACCACAATAGTATAGTTTGGCCTGATATAAATGCCAGCTTCTGCATCTCTTTACCCAAAGGTTGTTCTGGAAGCCAGAACCTACTCTGCACCTGCTCATGGCAAGGTGGAAGTGCCAGAGAATTAATGGCCTATCGGAGAAGTCTGGAAGCAATGATGGACAGAATTGCTGTTTAAATAACCAAGATTCTTTATTTTTCTGTGAGATAACTCTGCACTGTTGGCCTTCTAGACTGGCTCCAGAATTTCTCAGCGGAATTAAGTGTGTTTTCCTGCAGTAGTAATGTGCAGGATGATGCAAACTTTATTAGCAGGCTTCACTTTCCCGTTCCACTTTCCCCTTTCCTCTGTCAGTATGTCCCAAGGTCGCTTCCCATGTAAACTTGTACTCAAATTCTTGATTTGGTATGCATCAGTGGGAACCCAAAGCAAGAGAGTAGCCTAAGACATAATTTTGAAAATAGTTATAAACACATTTTATTTAATAATTCATTCTGTTTCATTTAACAATACATCTGCTCATGACATTAAATATAAATACATTGAGTTTTAAGTGCTGCATGATATTTATCATATGGGATTTCAAAATTAATGCAAATAATGTGCTGGGCATTTCTGTTGTGGCCAACTTTCCTGTCCAACTATAATTTACCCAGCATTCGACAGAGCTAGAGAGGCTTTCTTCTGGGTCAGAGTTACGCATTAATAGGCCACAGATGGGTCATTTGTGTGGTGGGAAGGAAATGATCCACATGGATATTTCTCTTGACTTTGATGTCTTTTGAAGGTTGCTGTATAGCAGGAGTCCTTGGAGAAAAATCAATGAACTCTCAATTATATTCTACTTTGAAAGAAAATGAATCACACCCAAGCTTCCCTTAAACAAGGTACATCTTTTCTTTGAAAATGACAGCTGAAATCATTATGTAGTACCTGATGGATTTTGTTTGGGGCAAATAGGGCTTCCTGCTTTGTCAGGACTGTGCCTCTCTCACTTTAATACAATTAGGAAGACTTTTACAGTTTTATTCTAGTCCCCGGAAACTATTTGAGGCCAGTTAACTAACTTCTCTGAGCTCTGATTCTTTTTATGTGTACATAAAGGATAGTAATAGTTTTTCCCTTACTGAGTGTGAGGTCAGAATTGAATACCATGTCAATAGAGTACGTGGTCCATAGTAATTGCCCTATAAATGACAATGATTCATATTTTACAGTGACTTCATTGTCCCTGATGAAAGTAGTAACCTAGAGCAGAGCAAAAATCAGAACCTAAGAAATACGAAGGAGATTGTAGGTGTGGACGTGCAGATGTCTAATTAGATTCTGAGTATACGAATGGTTCTCTATTCCAAAATACGTCCCTGCATATACAGAGCTGGTCCCACATTCCATCTTATCCTCTACCTGAGTGCCACCAGCATTTATCTCAGTGCTTCTCAAAGTGATTCAACAGCATCAACATCACCTGGGAACTGAGTAGAAATGCTCATTACCAGGTTGCTCCCCACATTAGAGTTACTGAATCAGCAATTCGGGGGGTGAGGCCTAATAGTCTGTGTTTTATAAAGCCTTCCAGGAGATACTGATGTGCAATAAAGTTTGAGAACTACAGACCTACGTTGAACTTTTAGCCTGACCTGCCAGATTTCTCACAAAGCCAGCTCCTGGGGTCCTGTCTAACTCAGGGTCCTCCTCTCTAGCGTTCATCCTGAGCTGTTGTTATTTATTTTGGTTCAATTTGTATGCCTCTTGAGCTTTGATTTTTTTTTTTTTCTTTTTCAGATGAGTCTCACTATGTTGCCCATGCTGTTCTCAAATTGCTGGGCTTGAGTGATCCTCCCCACTCAGTCTCCTAAGTAGCTGGGACTACACGTGTGGGACACCTCACCAGCTCCAGTTCTGACTTTTTAAAAAAATATGTTATTTTAAATATTTCTCTCTTCTTTTTAGAGAGAGAGAGAGAGAGAGAGAGAGAGAGATAATGAAGGAGTTAATTTTATTTTTTCATCTGGTTCCTGTTTTTCCTCCACTTAGCTGTGTATGTAGTGCTGGGGATCAAACCTGCGTCCTCGTGCATGCCAGGCAAGCTCTGTACCACGGAGCCACCTCTCCAGCCCCTCCACCTCTGTTTTTGATCCCTTATCTTGGGCCCCATTCTAAGAACCTGGAGCATTCATAGCATAATGTGACTTCTACTTGTCCCTTGGTGTCTGTGGCAGCTCCAGACAACTCAGCGTGGTGCTGTTTAGCCCCTGGAACCTCAGTCTCCCTGCAGCCAGACTAGGAAGACAATATTCTTGTGAGGTTGCAACCCTGTAAGAGGTTGGCTTATTTCCAGGCTTTGTTCTGCCCTGGGCTCTGTAGCAAGTCACTTGAAGCTAGGAAGCTGCTGGACTTTTCAGTTAGGAGGCCTGGTAAATTACCAGTTTGTCATGTTCAATGTGACATGCAAAGAAAGATTCATGGCTGACGGATCTTGACATCTTACTACTCTGGCGATTGCAGAGGTCTAGTAAGGCCTGAGTTCTGTGCTTCTACTCAGGGCCTGGTTTTCTCACACTCTAAACGCTAACATCAGAGTTCCAGTTGGTCCTTCTGCCCTTGCATTGAGTTGCCTTTGCCTCACTGCACCTGAGGAAAACAACCTATAAGGAGGAAAGAGTTATATTAGTTCATGGTTTCATGGTTCTGTGGCCTTGTTGCACTGGGCCTGTGGTGGCTCATCATGGTGGAGCACACAGTGAAGGAGGCCTAGTCACCTCATGGTGGCTGGGAAGAGAATAGAGAGTGAAGGGCCCTGAGGATACGCCCCCAGTGACCTAACTTCCTTCCACCAGACCCCGCCTCTCGAGGGTTCCACCATCTCCCAGGTCTGCCACAGCCTGGACACCACACCTTGAACACTTGGCCCTTTGGGGACACTTATGCAAGCTATAGCAACCCTGCTGAGCTTGTTTCTCCTTTTGTAAATCTCTGTGGTGTCACCTCAGGGATTGGGGACTAATTAGAGCACTTGTGAAATTCTTTGTTTTTATAAAATGCTGTCAAAAGAGCTCTGTGCATTGATATCTCTTACACTTGATTCTCCTTTAAAGAAAAAAAACTTCCTTTCTGCAATATAAAACTGGTCTTTTAAAAAATGATTAATTATCTAGATTCAGTTCTCAAGTGTAAACAGCTAAACTAAAAATATCCTTCTCTCTGGTGGGAGTTGGAAGGAACCAAGGCTGCTCTTTTACTTTTCTTCCTTGAACTTCCTAATTTCTTGACTTTTGGGTTTTCAGTATTGGAAAGAAATGCAATTATTCAGCAGCACCAACCCCAATGAGTTGTTGGCTTGTTTGTTTGGAATCTAGGTTTGTCACCAACTGGTAACATTTTGAGAAAACGTTTCATTGATTTGGGTGAATTAGGTGGACTTTTTATTAAGGAGACTAACCATAAGATAACAGACACCAGGAAAGAAATGGGAAGTAAAAATATATTGGGAATATATCTCTCTCCAGAGATCAAGGTTCAATAGAAGAGGGAGAAATGATAGATTGAGGTAGAAATAAACATGGGTCACAGAAAATTGGTGGGGATGCCATGCAAGCCACAATGGAAGACATCCAGTGAAACTGACCTTTAGAAAATTATATATATCTATATATATATATATATATATCTCATAGCATTCAAAAATTGCATAATAATGCTAAATGTGAGAACATGGGGTTTTTTCTTTCTAGGGGCAATGGGTAACATTCTGGAACCTACAGGTGAAACTGATAGCAGCTCGTATCCTGAGACCAAAGCCATGGAGTAGGTACATTATAAGTTTCTGACCCTTCTAGCCTCTTCCTTATTTTAATAAATGCTATTAGCAGGCTAAAGTGTTTGCGTATTCTTTCTCATCTCTCATTAAAGCACTGTGACTAAATATATAGCACTGTGACTACATATAAATATACATATTTAATATTTTTAGAGTGAAAGAGAAAAGAGAGTCAATTTTATTTTTTCATCTGGTTTCTGTTATTCTTACAGTTGTTTCTGTTATTGCTGGGGCTTGAACCTGGGCCCTTGTGCGTGCTAGTCAAGTACTCTTCCACTGAACCACATCTCTAGCCCCTATATTTAATTTTTGTTGTGGACCATTTTCAAAAGATCACAAACATGAAATGAATGCTATTGAACTTCTACTACCTTGTTTGAATTTATCAATGTTTTTCCAATCTTGTTTTACATGTGCTTTCTGCCCCATTTATTTTAAGGGAAACCCCAAACTTCATGGCACACTTAGACACTATATTTCCTTTCCTGTCCCAAACTAGATATTGTCTTAGTCTGTTTGGGCTGCTATAACAAACTACCTTAGACTGGGTTCCTTATACACATGGAAATTTATTGCTCACAGTTCTGGAGGCTGAGAATCCAAGATCAAGGAGCCAGAAGGTTTGGTGTCTGATGACAGTTCATTGCTCTTAGCTGGCAACTTCTTGCTGCATCCTCACATGAGGATGCACATCCTCTTTCATGAGGGCATTAATCTCATTCATTAGGGCTCCACCTTCAAGACTTAGTCACCTCCCAAAGACCCCACCTCTTCATTCCACCCTACCAAAGGTTAGGTTTTAACATGAATTTTGAGGAGACACAAGGACTCAGGCTATATCCCATGTCTCATCTCTTGTCAAGACTCCACTTTCATCCATGGTATCCTCTCATGAAATAGTAAATTTCAAAGCATACTCTCCCTGCCCAACATAACATTCCTTGCCTTTTCCGCCTTGGATTGTCCCTGTAGCTCATGACTTCTTTCTAACTCTGGCAGCCTGTCCACACCTCCAGGTTTCTGGTCTGCATTGTGCTGCGCTGTGCATGGGAGTGGATGGAAGGATGGTAGAACAAGACTGTCATTTGGGTTTTCTCTCAAACTTTTTCTATGAGAAATATTCTTTCCTCTGTTTACTCCTAGATTTTATACATCATGCAAGTTTATATTTATAAGATATATATTCCTCTGATTTTGTGAATTTAATATTCCTAGGTGTAAGTTTGAAGATGTTGGATGCAGCTTGATAGAGTGTAAGGGTTCTTTAGTTTCAGTGTGCACAGACTGCCCTGGAGGACTTATTAAAAGATAGATCCTTAGGTGCACCCTTGGACTTTCTGACTTAGTAGGTCTGGGGTAGGGCTGGAGAATTTGCCTTGCTACAAGTTTCCTGGTGGTGTGTTGTTTGCAGGCCAGGAAGTATATTGTGAGGACCACTTACATAGATACTTTTTGGTTATGTAAATCTGAAGAAGCATCCTTACTCTGTGATGCTGGGTAGGATATGAAGCCTCTCTGATGAGTTTTTCCAGCTGCAATCAACTGATGCTCCTTCCTCTTCCTTTTCTATTGATTTGCTGCTTTTAGGATCTCACAGTTCCTTCACATGGCTTTGTCAGCAGCAAGTCAGAAGTATTGGGCTTGTCTTCGCTCTCAGAATATAGTTGCATCTATACTGTAGAGTTTTGGTTCCACAAAAATAATGCTGAGCTCAGATAATTGTACCCAGACTCTTGAAGTCAGGCAGTGGCATGGAGATGGCTGTCACCATGCTGTTGATTCTCTGTGAAGGTGTTGGACATGGAGAAGGTTTCGACTTGCCGGGTGCTTTGCAGTAATTATTCAGTTCTCACAGTAACCCTTTGAGGCAGGTGCTCTTTCCACATGAAAGCTAGGGCTCAAAGTACAACTTGCCCAAATCAGATGGTCAATAAGTGGTAACAACAGGATTATGAGGCAGGCTGCGGTCTCCAGAGGAGAAACCTAAAGAAAATCTTGCTACTCAAAGTGTGATTGGCAGACTAGCAGTGCTGGGGCCATTCATTGTTGCTGAACCAGGCCTATTTTGCCCACCAGTGTAGCAATCACTGAAACAAGTTTTGCAAAAGAGAGAGAGAGTTAATTTGTGAGATGGCCAATCAGGTGGAGATGGGAGAGCTAGCCTCAATTCTGTCTCCTGGAGGACAGAATTTAGGGGTATTTATGGGACAAAGATGCAGGGTGGTCTGAGGTTTTGAGGAAGGTGATTTGAGGCAAAGAAAGTGAAGTGATTTGTGGTCTTCACATGCTCAATCAGATCTCATGGCTCTGTCAGATGCATCTTCGAAAATGGTGGCATTAATGTGTTCTGAGGGTAAAATTTTGGCTCTGCAATGTCAAAGGTCTGAGCCACCTACAAGTTCCTGCAAAACAACTTAGGCAACCATCACAATTGTGACCCATTTGTCAAAGGTGTTATCTATAGCAAAGCTAATGGTATTATATTGCTTAGCGAGGTGACCTCTAAGATTGCTAATAAAAGCAAAACACTAAAATCAAGCTAGAGGGTTTATTCAGGTTTTTCCTTGGTCTCACCAAGAACTTGTTAGAAATGCAGAACCTCAGTTTCTATCCTAGGCCTGCTGAGGCAGACTCTACATTTTAATAAGAGCCCCAAATACACATAAAAGTTTAAGAAGTACTCTAGTCAAGTCCTACTCTTAAAATGCAGTGACACTGCAGTTTTACCAGCAAAGAAAGTGGGCTGGAATACTTTTTTTTTTTTGTTAAACAATAGAAAGTCAAGTTAGTCTGGTAAGTCTTCATTTGGCTAAGCAAATAATTTTAAAAGCCTCTTCAAGCTCATGTTCAGGCCTAATGCAAGACACCACAGCATACTCTAAATAGTAGGTATTTATCTCTAGTATGATAGAATATTTGCTGACTCAGCTATTTATTGTCTCTTTGTGCTGCAAGGTCCTGTGTGATAAATTATGGAGGAGAGAACTATTAAATCACAACCCTCTCTTACCTAAGATGCTAGTGTTAGGCATACTTTGGGCACTACAATCAACACACAGCAAGTGGAGAGAATCTCATGAATATTGTGCTTATAAAAGATGCTCACACGCAGGAGCCTGTTCCATACCCCCCTCCCAGGTCCTTGTTAGGGTGGTCCTCTGTTTCTAAACCTCAGAGTACATGGTTAACTGAATCAAGGAATGGAGTAACAGGATGGAAGGTGGCTAGTAGACTGATGTTTCTCATGGGTCACTTGCATTAGAATTATCTATTACTGCTTTAAAATGTAGATCTCTAAACCTACCTGGAAAATTAGAGTCTCTAGGTGGGTGTGAAATTTTAATTTTTTTAACGAACTTACCTGGAAAGGATTATATAAGCTAATCTTTGTGAATTACTACTGTATACTGTGGACTTTGCCTTGTTACTGTAAGAGTGAAGAATGAGAAGAGAGAGAGAGGGAAACGGAAAGCAGTACAGTGATTTGGCTAAAATTGTGCTATGCCACATACACCTACATTTCCCATGTATTTATGTCTGCAACTGGAGGCTCGTGTAGATGTCTGTCCTTTGAGGAGTACCTTTTGAATCTGTTAGTAGTCTATTAGTACGTAATAAAGGCAGGGCTGGCTGATCACGAGTGGCTGACTGTAAGATAGGTAAGTGGTAACTAAACAATATCTAAACTTGGAAACGTGTTTCCTGTGATTTTAATTGACCCTTTGTCACCGGGCATGTCAAATCCACAGTATTTACCCAGAGTTATGGCAGCTAGCTGGCTGAGTTCTTTCAGTTTTGGCATTAGTGCCAAGAACAACCAGGAGGGGGCAGCAGAAAGCCACCAACCACTCCCAGAGGCCAGGTGAACCAAGGTTATCCATAGGAGGATGTTGGATCAGCAGCGAAGAACTGGCTGCCCTGGGAGTGTTTGCTAAGGACATGTCTAAAACCCGGATGGACTGAAACGGACCTAAATGAGAATTGAATCTGAAGCAGAGGCAGTCACCCTTCATGAGAAAAGGAAATGCCCAAGGTAGCAGGTGGGAAAAGGAGCTGAAGTCAGGAGGTCAATCTGGTGATTCCGGAGCATGGGTGAGCGTCTATTGCGCCAGAGTGGATCATCAGGAAGCTAATGAGCTGTCAGGGAGTCCAGCCTCTTCCAGTGTAGCTACCCAGACTCGGCATCCTAGGGGGCAGTTGCCCTTGGTAAGATCAGCAAACAGGGTTTTCAACAAAGAACTGTATCAGTAAAACTATAATTAAATTAATTATGATTATTAAAAGCCTGGAATCTGATCCCTTAATGAGATCTCACTACTCTTTGGTAGTGAGATATTCAAATTCTTTTTGGAAAATTCCCCTATGTTAAAAAAAATCTCCCCACAATTTAAGAAATACAAGACAGTACATGATTAAATACAGCAATTATGGTACAATCAATACTTGCTCAAGAAGTTTCAGTGAAAGGGGAGATCAATGAAGGTTTGAGTGAGCAAGGAAGGCTTCTTTAAGGAAGTGAAATTTGATCCAAGCCTTAATGGATGAGTGTGATTTAGGAGGGCCAGAGGACACGCAGGGAGCCCAGCTAGTAGCTCTGCCTGTTTATAGCCTGTGAGGGAGGAAGCTGCCCATTGGTTTCCAGGGTACCTTGAGTGTGTAATGGGCTGGGGCATCAATGCGCTTGTTTGGCCTTTGATAAATTTAGTTTTGTTTGGATAGCTTCCAACATGTTCTGAAGGAGCAGAGTCCAGCTTCTTTAAGAATGGGAAGATATCACTTAGAAACATCGGTGCCACATGCATCCAAAATAGGGACTCACAATGAGCCATTTTGCCTGGAGAGGAGAAAATGCCTGAGTCCTCCCAGAGGCGCACATAGTCTTGACCCTGAATAGGTAGGATGTGCTCAGTTTCTGTCTATGTATTCCAAAATATACCCAGATTTTTATGAAGATGATAAAACGTTTTATTGAGAGTGTTATAATGAAACCAGGTGATACTTAACAATGCCGTCGTACAAGGATGGACTAATGGGTCGATAATTATCCCTTATACCATTGGTCCAGAGAGTAGTTATGATTCAGTGCATTGACTTTCTTTGTGTTTTTCATCTTTCATGAGATGTTAGCTTCTTGCTTTTCATTCCTAATCACTGATAGCTTTTTTCTTTGCTTATGTACTTGTCTAAAATCTCATGTCTTTTTCAAGTGATTTTAATAAAAGCCCTCCTGTTCTTCCAACACTTTGCTAAGCGTTAGCTTGTATGTGGGCTGGTGACACAGCAGGAATTTCTTCCCTGATGTAGTAGAGTTTCTCAACATTATTATTATTGTTGTTGGTGGTTCTGGGCAACTTGAAAGGTAAAACAACTTTCCCATTGGTAGCAGTTGCTCTCTGTGGTAGTGATTCTCAAGGGAATGAAAGTGAAGTTGGAAAGGACATACCTGTCACCAAGGGAAAACATCACAGAGATCCCAAGAAATCTTCCTTTCCCCTTTGTTGGGTGCGTTGAGCTGAGAGGCATGGCTATAATCTCAAGATCCAGAATAGTGTGTGTGTGTGTGTGTGTGTGTGTGTGTGAACGTTATGTGATAACTGGTGTTTCTCTCTCTGCTGTCGTAAATTCTTTTGGTGAATGCCCTTGGTAGGTTAAGTCATGCGTCATGTGGAGCCCAAGATGAAAGCATGCTTTTCATTGGGAAATACGGTGGATTTTAGGATGGTTTTGGGACAATCCCTCTAAATTTCTCCTGATAGCATAACTTTACAGGGAGCTCAGAGTATTATTTAATCATTCAATGCCTGATATCAGGATATGCATCTTTTACGAGGGTATTTCTTTTTAGGACTTTCCTCAGTGTATCAGGGCATCCATATAAAATTATTTGAGGCAGAAAAAAAGAGACGTTAGGGTTGTCTGAATCTCCATGAAAAAAAAAAAAGAGGAATAACTTAGGTGGGAAGAATTTGACTGCTTAGATGCATTTCATACCTCCAAGTGGTTGAGAGTTGTTAGAAGTAATTAATAAATCTGAAACCACAGTTCAACCGAGCTTTAGTGAGTCCAGAACAGAAATTTAAATTATCTTTATAGGTTTGTGTTTATTTTCTTTGGAATAAAACATCCACTCTCTTCCTATCCTCATCCATGTGTCTCTTCAAGGTGGTGACAGCTGCCTTAGAGGTGTGGCTTATGTGACCTTGCCTGGCAGGGTGGGATGGGATTCTTAGGCTGTGAGTTGTTTTCTGGAACCACTCTGATCTCTGTGGCAGAGGGGCCAAACTGGGCTGCTTCTGGGCTTGGAGAAGTCCAAGGTCAACAAGTTCCATCAGAGGGGTGTTTGGCTAATGTTTGCTGCTGACATCTTCTGCTTCTGTACCCAAAAGGTCTGGCCTCTCCAACCACATGGGTGAGGTTTCCCTGTTAACTTACCCTTGCCTCAGTTCTTGCTGTGCTGTGGGCCCCTCTGCAGTGTGGCTGAGACTCCACTGTTGCAATCCTCTCTGTGAAACTCCCCAGAATGACTTTCAGGAGCTCTGGGATGTTTCTGGTACTATCCGTGCGGCCAGAAGGCAACTTTGGAGAGTTAGCTGAGGCCTTTTCTCTCTCTATTTTTTTCTCATCCTCAAATAGGATTTGGGGTTCAGGGGGTTACCCTGGTAAAGGGCAGACTAAAGAGTATTTCATCCTGGTGAAAAGAAGCCTTTTTAGAAATTCCCTCACCTCTTTCCATACAATGCTGGTATCTCGGATGCTAATCCAAAGAGGGTAGACTGAAGCACACTTGACTGTTCTCTACCTCCTTTATTAATTCTGGCAGGATGGTAGGGACAAACTTGGACTTCCCATTTTATCTATATTTTATCATCTTTCTACCTTAGGGCAGTGAACGATAAAATATACCAGGAATAGCCTAATTATGATATCTTTTCACTCAATGGGTGATCCATGGACCAGCTCAATAGCATCAGCTGGGAACCTACAAGAAATGCAGAGTCTCAGGCCCTGCCAGGATTTAATGGATCAGAATCTGTATTTTTTAATAACATCCCCAGGTGGTTCATGTGCACATAGAGATTTGAGAAGTACAGGTGTAGAAGAAACTATATAATCTAGCGCAGTTAGTTGTAGCCCTTATTAAGAGAGTGAAAGAGATTTAGAAATTCTATTTTTTTCCCCTGAAAAACCTTGCTTTTATAAGCTGTTAAATTGCTACAAAATTCTATCCTTGGAATTCTGAACCTGAATATTAACTATGTTTTGTTGCAGTTTTAGGGTGATAAACATTAATCTTCTCAAGGGAGAGAGATGTTTGTGATAGACAATGGGGAGATCAGTATGAGAACATGCAAAAGAGAAAGCTATTGAATCAACACAAAATATCCTTCCTTTTACATTTTGAAAAAAAGTTATGAGATGAATAAAATGGCTAAGTTGGTCACAACCTCATTTACTGTACTTCAGTTTTTCTTGTATATCTTTACACCAGCACTGTTCAGTTTGTAAGTAGGAAGCAAAGTTAATTGATTTGAGTCATTTTAACCATGCTTCCTAAAGAAAATGCTCTAAGATAAAGGAGCTTCTTTTTTTTTAAATTTCCCATTTTTTTAAAAAAATTGTGCATCATAGTTGTACATATTGATGGGATTTGTTGTTACATATTCATACATGCACACAATATAACAATGTAATTTAGCTAATATCATTCCCTAGCCTTTCCCTTCCCTCTCTGCCTCCTCCCACTTGGTCCCTTTTCTCTGCTGATCTGAATAGGGGAGTGTCATTAGCAAATCAGTTTGGAAAATGCTATGAAGTATATATTCCTCTTGGATACTTGTAATAGACCTTATCATGATAAAGGCTGTATAAAGTCCTGGCAAGAAATCCCTCCAACTCACGTGACCCTGGAACACAATTTAATGCAATATCCATTTGTGTACCAGGGAGGTTGTGTTCTTTGGAACATTTTTGAAACTATTCTAATCTAAAACAAACCCCCCATATAAAATATGAAATGATTGCTGTGGTGTCCCCAAGCTCCGTCTGGTAGCTCATAACTAGTCTAAACTGGCCTAGGATTCTTTTTGTGCACCAACAGGGCTATAGGATCTACAGAACTCTCTCAAGAAAATGCCTTCTATACCTCTGCCCCCTGTCCTGGATCCAGCGGATGTGCTTTGGAGGTATACGGTGTTTTGTATCCAGTATTAGTTTTCTGCCTATCTGATTGGCCAATTCAGTTGTCACCACTGATTGTCTGCTTGCACCAGTGATCACCTGGCGATAGTTATAAGAGGCAATGGCATGGCTCAGCAAACCCAAAAGGAACACACAGAGTCTGCAAAGGACTGCTGTGTCGTTGCTCAGAGTAGTGTTGAAAAAAGTTTTCAAAATTCTGTGAAGCCAGTTTTAACATTTCAGAATTTTTTCTGGTAATACTGTATAGATAAAGCACATAAATAAAGGGAATGAACTTGGGGAGAGTCTTTCCTTGTTTTTCTTATAGTGGAAAGTTTCGTGTGCACTGTGTTTGAAATCAAGCTTCATTCCATGGTCAGGCATGCTACCAATTATGTAGAGAAAAATATGAAGTGTGAAGTGCGTTCATGGAAGTAGCTTTGGTAGATATTAATCAGAAGAGTCCTGTTGTTAGAAAACATTGGGAACTGCTGAGAATGGTAGTGGAAATATTGGTGGGGTCAAGGTAGAATGAAGGAAAGCCAGAAAGTCAATGGATTGTCACAGGGTAGTAGAATTACATACCCATGCTCATGCCATGGGCTTGTGGCTGGTGGGATACATCTGTCTCGTCCTGGACTTGGGTTTGGCCCTATGTCTTGCTTTGTCCAGTGGAATGTTAGTAGATCTGACATGAACAGAGGCTTAAAGCATGCTTGTGCAAGAGCTTTTTCACAAGAAGCCCAGAACAGCTGATTTAGTGATCAGCCAAATTATATTCCACCTGATGATTTGTGAGTGTGAGAACAAATGTTTGCTGTAAGCCATGGAGTTTGGGAGTTTGTTAGGCAGTACGTTGTATCAATAGCTGACAGATATACTGGGTTAAACAGTTAAACAGGTTTCTCTGTTGGATTACTTCTTAGAGACCTTACTACTTTAGTGTTCTAAGGTCATGACAAATCTTTAAGATGATCAGAGTGAATATCATTTCCCACTGGACCTTTATTGTCCTGAACACTGTATGATACCAAACAGGTAGAGATATGACCAGAGTTGGCCTCTAGGGGGAGGGCCACTAAGGTAGCACACACACAAGTCCATTCTGAAAAAGATTGCTAATAGCTTATAACCGTCTTATTATAAGCCACATGGGTGTTGGGTTGCAGGGTTAGGAAGAATAATTTTGTGTGTGCAGAGGAGAAAGGTGAAATTGTTGAGGTTGCTCCATATTTTATCTTTATGCACATCATTGTTAATATATCTTTAGCAAATATGCATTCTTTGGGAGCTAGCCAGCTGTGGGGAATGTGAGACTGGAGATGTGAGGTGTGATGATAAAGTAATCCAATGCCCATCAGTCATTGGGCTAAGTTCCCTGGGAGGAGCCTATTGTCTCAGGGAGGCCTAAGATGAGTGACATTGGACTGCTTTGCTAAAGGTCTCAAGGAGAAATGCCCCACTTTCCTTTTGGGTGTCCGTGTTCTTAGTTCCACTTTCCTTGCTTGCTCTTGCTATTGGAATGATAAAACCTAATACAAAGATAAGGATACGTAGAAGGCCTTTGGCTTCTAACCTGTAGAACAAGAGTTAGAAAAATGTTTGCTGTTTTTCCAGGGCCAGATAGCAAATATTTTAGGCTTTGCTGGGCATGTAGTCTTGATTACAATTATGTATCTGTTTTGTGGTAGTATGAAAGTAGCCATAGTTAATACTTAAACAAATGAGTATGGATGAGTTCTAATGAAATTTTGCTTATAAAAATAGGCTGTGTGCTGGATTTGGCTTCTGGGTCATAGTTTCCTGCTTTGGCAAATGATTTCATACAGTTAACTTACCACAATTCCTTAAGCCAACCAGTGTATCATAAAGATAATTCATGTTATCTTAATGAGATTTCCCTTCCCTATATCCTACTCAAGATCCAGTGGCACAAAGTAGTGGAATTGCAGATGCTGGGCTTATGTCATCTTCTATCTCTGTTTCACATACAGAGCAAAAAAATAGTTTGTGATGCTCTTATGAGGCAAGTTGGACCCATAATATTTTTCTACCATATTACAAAAGCTCTACAATTACTCTTCAATCTTTGATAAGAGAGAGAATGTTGAAAATGTTCAATAATACAATAAATTGTAGCAAATTAAATATTACAATTTGATTATTCCCCTCCACACATGGTCAATTTGCATTTGCAAGATAATGCATGATCACTGAGACATATGATGCCGGTGTACTGCATGTGCTTTAGAAGGATGGTCCTGGAAATCAGTATTGCTGTAGGCTAGGAGGGCTGGCTATGAATGCAACTCTGCACTAACGAAGCCCTCACCATCTGCACAATAGCCTTCTTATATTTCTGTGCACTTAGAACATTAATGACAGTACCCCGAAATATGGCTCAGATTTCTTCCCCTTTTCCCCCAAATTTCATGCCACCACCACCATTTAAGTCAGCTGAAATAGAGTTGCACAGAAACTTATGCCTGCTGTTCGTGATCCACTTCATTGTTGGCTCTGCTAGATCACCCATCAGGCAGCCCCAAACTTTTCTAAAGAAACAGTCAGAATCAAGGGGAGGGATTTGAACGTCACCAGCATGTACCTGCATTTTTCTGCATTTCCAATGGCTTTATTTTCAGACTTGCAAAGGCAAATGGATCTCGGAACCGATGTCCCTTAGTTCCACAGAGAGCAGTTTCTTCAGAGACTAGAGGAGGATGAAGAATGCAAACAGAATTCTGGCTGCTAATTTGAAAATCTCTTGCTTAAATCTTATCCTATTGGCTATCCTGAACTATGAGATATAATTAGAAAATTTTCTGTCTGAATTTCTCCCCAGACTGTATTTGCCTTTGCAAATTCTCTTGTAGGTGCTTAATGAATGGGACTGGGTTCATGCTTATCAGCTGGTATCCTTAAAATCTGCAAAGCCATTTCCAGAACGAAAAATTGCAGGTAACAGTCCCAACTGGGAGAAAATGTGTATCTTCTAAAAGAACTCAAAACAGTACCCAAGGTCCATTTTTTTTTGGATTTGTTCTTGCTTTCTGATAAAAAACAAACAAACAAATAAACAAAACAGGGCAGAATCTGTTGACTGTCAAAGGCTTTAGAAATAACCTAAAGAAGACGATTATTATAATTGCTTCCTTGATTTCATCTTTATGAGAGTAATACTTTGACCAAATAAGCCTATTAGCAGGGATATATCTTAAAATACATTTTATTTGTGTATATAACTTATTGCAGCTAAAGAATTCACAAAGTCTTTTTCTTTTCCTTTGTTTTGGCATCTATCTGTCTGTCTCACTTTTAGTACCAACACAGGGGATTTTATTGGTAAAATTCTACTTTCCAGTTCCAGAAAGGAAAGTTACCTAAGTCATCAACTCATTGTATGCATTATGGCCAGCCCGATGTGTTCCGGTTAGGACATAGTTTTCTTACTAAGCCAAAGAAATATCTTTAGACTATCCCTGTCACAGGGCATAGAAGGAAGTATTGTTTCCACACAGCTTGAGTTGAATAAAATGCAGAATTAATATTTACGAAGCAGTTATTATGCGCTCATAATGTATAGTGTGAAATTTCTTAATGCATGTTTGTAGAGTATCAATTTTAGAATCACCCCTGATGTTTACCAATGCTTGTTAAATATATAGATTCCCAGGTCCCACGCTAGAGCCTGTGAGCTGGTGTCCTGAGTGGGCAATGGTCATAACACCCATGATTGTGACAGTGGCCATGACCTGACAAGAGTGATAAAACTGTGTTCCAGAAGGAATTCTGTTGGCCAGCTATCTGCATAGTGGTCCATGCAGAGTGACAGGAAGTCATTTAGCCCATCCATGTAGCTGGGCCAGAAAGAGGGACAGTGATTGTCTCAGGTTGCACTCTCTGAGAGGCACACTCTGAGATTTGAATGCAGAAAGTTTATCGTGCAGTGGTCTTGGGATTGACCCTGTAGGAGAACAGAGGGAGAAAAATTGGAAAGAGAAGGAAGTTGAACTGCATTTCCGTCACCGGAAAGGGCCTTAGTCAACGTACAGGAAGTTCTAGATCTAGGTTGTCTTGGGTTGGGACAAATTTATTAGGCCGTTATGGATTGCTATTATCAGTCACTGGATTTGGGTGGCCTTGAGAAGGCAGAGTGCATCTTGGGCAAGAAAGCAGAGTGCATCTTGAGCAAGGTGGCTCCCTTCAGCTGAGAGCAGTCCCCATAGAAGTACTCAGCTGAGAGCTTTCAACCTCTGCTCTTCCCAGCACCTACAGCTACACATACTTTGGCTCTGGAGTGGGGAATTATAGGTAGCACACAGCAGTACCTGGTACAGCAGAGTCTGGCAGACTATAGCCAAAGGTTCAAATGCAGCCTTCCACATGCTTTAATAAATATGCTGTTAGTGGAACTTTACCTTGTTCATTCACATACATATTGTTGATGGCTGCTTTCCTACTATAACGGCAGAGTTGAAGAGTTCTGCATAAAATATTTATCAAAAAGTTGGCCACAGATACCTGGTATACAAATCCAAAGTGTCTTTTCCAGCAGGTATGCGTGGTGGGGTGGGGTGGGGTGGACTTTTCAAAAACCAGGGTAGTGGTTAGAAGAAGAGGAATGGGAAGAGATGAGAGATGAGAAGAATATCCCTGCTCAGAAAGAGGTCTCTTTAGAAAATTTCCTTTAAGTTCAAGTAACTTCCTAGAGATCTCCCTGAGAGGATTTGCAGCCAAGGCTTAGGCTCTGTGTTTTTCTCCTTCTTTTACATGATGTGGTCAAAGGGAAGTCCACAATTGTTTTTATTGAGGTGATGCATTCCTGAGAGAGGTTTATGTTTTTCATGTTTTTAAACTCAGTTGCTATAGGAGGAGCAGGTGATCAACTCAGTCTTTCTTGTGTTTAAACAGGGTCTCTGAAATAAAGGGTTTGGGATATCCTGCAATCTTAAGGCCCCTTTCAGAGGGAAGAAGAGGGCCTCAGGGAAGCCATGGTTCAAAGTCTCTGTAGAGAGAGACAAATACAACTCACGACCAATCAGTCAACCAAGATGTGCACTTAGAACAAACGAGACCTCCCAAACTCTCCTAAGAGCCTGTTCATTTTTGTGGAGTACGTGGTGCTTTATCATTCACTTAAAATAGGTAGTTTCTATAACAACAGCCCCGACTTAAATAGATGCATGCTCATCTCTTTGTTGCAGAGGAAAACTATGTTTCAAAAACCCTATTCTGCTTTGTTAATCACTTTCAAGATTGAAAAAGATCTTCTGACTCATAACTTCATAGGGGACTGAGCCTGTCTCACTAAGTCCTCTCTGTGAGCTCTGAATTACTATTTGGGAGCAGAACCCAGCCAACTCTGGAGCCCAGAAACTCATTTCCCTCTGAGCAGCAGTACAGTTAAATACATTTGCAATCTTGAGTCTGGGCTGAAAGAATTAAAAATGCAAGATGCTCAGAGTTTGAATGACCATCCGTGAAGCTCTCAGCAGGGCAGTGGGAGAGAAGATTCGGGATGAAATGTAAGCATCTCAGTCCTTCCAAATCAAATTGTATGGAAGTGGGACCCAGAAATTCTAGCTTTGAAAACAAGCTTTCCAGATGATTTTGATGCACATGAGTCTGAGGACCAATGAGTTAGCTCACCTTTTGCCCCATTGCTGTCAACTCCATCCATGCAAAAAGTGTTTCTGTAATCACCCAGAATAATTCTGGAGAGATAAAATCACATGGAGGGATTTATATTCCGGTGGGCTTGGCAATGTAGGAATGTGGTAGTGAAACCGTTGGAGTTTATATATAAACTACAGGGCTTTCCAAATGTACTCAACCAGTAAGCATCTTTTCAAACACCTACTGTGTTATAGGTAATATACTAGGCTCTGTGGGTACCAGAAGGTGTGTGCAAAGTAGTTCACAGTCTGATATTTTTTTCCATTTTACAGACCACACTGTGGTTCAAAGATATTAAACAGCTTACAAATGCAGAGAGCTGGCAAATTCAGAACTCCTGTATCCTAGTCCAATGTTCTTTTGAGTCACTTTTTCTGTGTAATGAGGCCCTTTCAGAAATAAACTTGACCTGGAATATGCTAGGAGTGACAGGAGACAGACACACATGGCAGAACAGGAGTTTAAGGGAATAATTCTATAACATTGGCCTGCTGTGCTAACCTCAACATGATTTCACTTTTAAAAAGCAATTTATGCAGCCCTGCCTGGCTTAAGTGGACAAGATATGTTACGTTCCTCGGCAAACTACCTGTTACCTGCAGGAGAAATGCAGGCCTGAAATAATTTCTGGTAAGAGAAACCCAAATTACACTGAACGGGGTAATTTTTTGACCCTATCACAGACCAAATCCTGGAACTCAGGGAGATAAGGATAATTTCCCCTAATAATAAAATATGTAAGAATAGGTCCAGTTAGTACCAGTCAGCATGGGCCAAAGTGACCTAGAGTAATCACAGCAGTAGGGACTTGAAAATCTGATGTCATCCTGCTGTCAATCAAAAGTCAAGGGGTGAACTGGGTAAAACTCTCTGGAAACTTCCTTGGAAACCCAATAACTAGAGGACAGGACTGGAGAGGTGGCTCAGCAGTAGAGTCCTTGCCTGTGAAGAGCAAGGACTTGGGCTCGATCCCCAGCACCATATACACAACATAGAGGAAGAAAATTTAAAAAAGATGAAAAAAGAATTCTCTTAAAAAAGAAAAACTGGAGGACAGGAGAGGCGCACTGTGCACTGTTGCTCTCTCCTATGAGAGGACCCATTCTCTTTCTTGAGAGGATCCTTTTTTCCCCTTTCTTATCCCTTCTACTAAACTTATGCCTGTTACTCTAAGCGACATATCTGAAATCTTTGACTTGATCACAAAAGACAGGATTTGAAGCTGGGAGGGTGTTTTGTGCTGCTTCAGTTTCTCAGAAGGCCCTCGCCCTGTCACAAGAACATGAAGAATCACACTCCCTATATCTTTTCCTGTTTTTATGTTGCAGTCATCTCTATAGAGCAGGAAATACTGTTATCCTATGGAAATGATTCTGACTGCACATGTCCTTCACTATAATCATGCTCAAGCCTTAAGGTTTTCTTGAATGAAAAAAGTCTTTAGAATAATGTTCTTTGTAAGTTCTCCCTAAAAGAGGTCATGGAAGTTGTGTGCAATGGCTTGTACCTGTAGTCCCAGCTGCTCAGGAGGCCAAGGTGGAAAAATTGCTTGAGCTCATGAGTTTGATACCGGTAGGAAAACATAGTGAGACCCTCTTAAAATACACACATATGCACGTGCATGCACATACACACACACACACACACACACACACACACCACAGATAACAATGTCAAATACTGTGGCTATATTGAGTAAGAGGAAATTGGACATGAGATCTTTAAATGTGTGACTTAGGAGGCCATCAGTGACCTTGGGATGAACAGTTCCTGCCCAGTGGTGTGGGTGTGAAGTGGGGCACGGTGGCACATGCTGTAATCCTAGCAGCTTGGGAGGCTGAGGCAGTAGGATCACAAGTTTGAGGCCAGCCTTAGTACTTAGCAAGGCCTTAGGAGACCTTTCACAAAATAAAAAAATAAAAGAGGCTGGGGTTGTGGCTCAGCGGTGAAGCACCCCTAGGTTCAATTTTCAATACCAAAAAAAAAAAAAAAAAAGCAGGAGAGTGAAGAGGAGATTTGGAGAAGTAGGAGGGAGAATCATACTGAGCTCAGTCAGCTCATCGGACAAATGGGGACAGATAAATGGTGGAACTGAGGTAAAACCATGGCAAAAGAAGCAGGAATTGAGCATGTGTGGTGTTTTAGAGGAGTTAATTTTTATAGATTTGGAACAGACTGAAGTTGGGGGTCCTTCAAAATTGAAATTGACTAGCACAGGCTAACTAAATCTGCAGAGGTATATGCCCTGCCTTTCACACATTTGCCACCTCTCAGGCCAACTAAATCTACCCATGCATTATCACCTAGCTTTTGTTCTGTTAATTGCAATGGCTTCTGTGGGATCAGGAGTGGAAGTTCTCTAGCTGCTTTTCCCTAGTTTGATCAAATTGCATGAAGCTCATTGGCCCATTTTCCATAGTTTTCCTATTTCTTATGGGGGCCAGGGACCACATCCAGACAGTTGGGATGCCAGTGAGGGCCCTGGACTAGGCTGCTGGTAACATGCAGAGACGATTGCTGGATTGCTGTAAACTCAGGGGCCGGTGTTTACAGTCACCCAGGTGTGGGGAACAAGCCTTGCTACAGAGTGCTTAGGTGAGTGACACAAAATCTCTGTCTAGAACTGGCCTCTGCGTTTGCACTTGCCCTTCAGAAGCCAAATGCTTTGTTTCTCGGGCATCATCTTACCTGGCTTTCACCACTGGAAAGGGTTATGGGATACATCTCTGTGGAGCTTTTGTTACATGAGAAACCATTCTGAAATTTAGGGATAGAAAGCTACCACCATTAATTTAATTCATGATTCTCTGAGTCAGAGGAGTAGAACTCAGCTCATGCATGTGTCTGTGAGCAGCTCTTTCTAGGGTCTGGCTTCCTGTTTGCTGAGCAAATGGAGTGACTGTATCATGTGAGTCTCTTTAGCCATCGTGCTAGCCAGGGCTTGTTCCTGTTAGATGGTGACTGGGTGTGTTTCTAAGAAACAGTTCAAAGTGTCCCTAGGTATAGAATCAAAACTGGCATGGGGTCACTGCCATTGCATTCTATTGGTCAAAACAAGTCATGAGGGGCTGGAGTGGTGGCTTGGTGGTTATGGCACTTGGCTGGCTCTCGCAAGTACATGGGTTCAAACCCCAGCACCCATGTACAAAACTAAGTGTTGGAGCAATGAAAGCCATGTGAAAAACTCAATAAAAATTGATTCTCTCTGTCTCTCTCTCATTCTCTGTCCTTCTCGCTTTAAAAAAAAGAAAGAAAGAAAGAAAAAAAACAAGTCATGAAACTGTAACAGGTGTCCAGGTGATGAATTTACCACGATAGTAGTGCTGCTCTACCACTGGTGGCTTACTTTATTTTATTTATTTATTTATTTATTTATTTATATTTAGGTGGCTTACTTTAAAAGTAACCTTCCCTCTGTCCTCTTCTCCTTCTCTACTGTCGCTCCCCCCTGGGTCCTGGAGCGGGGAGCGGGTGGAACGGCCTCGGTGAACCTTAGCCGTTCCCCGGGGGGCCAGCAGGACACTGGGAACCGGGCGCCGGCAGGACAGGGCTGGGGACCGAGGAAGAGGAGTCGCTCCCCGCAACGTTCCTGTGCGAGGAGCGGGCAGAACGACCTAGCAAGCCTGGGGCCGTCCTCCGAGGGGCCGAGTTAGGGCAGGGATGGGGCAAAGAGTCGCTCCCCGCTGCACTCCAGAGCGAGGAACGGGCAGAACGACCCCACGCTGGGCCGTCCTCCGAGGGGCTGAGTTAGGAGGGGTTGGGGAGCCGGGAACAAGGGGGCAAACGCCGGCAGCTGGAACACGGGACCTGCATCTTCTACGGTGCTGATCTCTCTGACGTCTCTGCTGCTCTCTCCGGTTCTACGCGTCTTCTCTGCTTTCCTCCTTCAGGACGCGGCTGCTTGCTTGCTTTTCTCTGGCTACTGCTTCTCCTTCGGCTACTTCTTCTTTAGCTGCTTCCTTTACCTGACTAGCTGCTACTCTATTTATCCATTACAACAGCCAATAGGGTACAATGCAAACACCTTTCTCCAATTGTAACAAATGAGTGGCCGAATAGCTTAGTCATGCGGTCAGGCAATTTGCTAATTACAAGCCAGCTGGACCCCTTAGAGTTGTTTACCACCAATTCTCTTACAAGCCAGCTGAGCCTCATGTT
>PVKS010028637.1:0-26212 GCA_004027875.1 Aplodontia rufa
CAATAGCTAAATTATGGAACCAACCCAGATGCCCCTCACTGGATGAATGGATCCAAACGGATCCAAAAGCTCTGATATAGATATATACAATGGAGTTCTACTCAGCTAGTGGAAACAACGATATTGCATCTATTGAAGGTAAATGGATGGCAATGGAAGAAATCATGCTGAGCAAAGTTAGCCAAACCCAGAGAGTTAAGGGCTGAATGCTTCTCTCATTTGTGGAGGCTGGAGTTAAACTCAGGCTTGGGGAAATGGCAGATAAACTCATGGATTAGAACCATAGAACAAAAATGCAACATGTTAATATTTATGAGATACAGTTGCAAGATACTGCATAAGATATTTGAACAAGCTATACTCCATGCCTCTACAAAAAGGTAATGTTTAATCCTATTGTCAAATATATTGAAGTATAACAAGGGATGTTGGAAAGGGATGAGAAGGGGAAATGTTGGAACTGAGATAAAGCAAGGTACATCACAAGAATTTATAAGTATGTCACTGTATATACTATAGTCATGTATATAAAAATGTTCTTCATAGGTATAAGAATGATGACACTGTACTTAGGATTTTTAGGAAAAATATAGGACCATTAGAGAGGCAAGGGATCAGGGAATGGAAGGAGGGAGGTAGAGGGGTGCAGGGGTGGGGATATTGATCAAATTGTATTCCTGTATTGTGTGCATCTAGGAATATGTGACAGTAAATCCCATCATTATGTACAACTATAATGCACTAATAAAAATAAATTTTAAAAAATGGTTGGATCAGTGGTTATGAGCCCTGTTATTAAAAAAAATGAAGTTGCTAACTATTCAACCACATGGATTGAACCTCAAAAATGTTATGTTAATGAATGAAACCAGCCACAAAATGACAAATTAGGAATGGATGACTCCCCTTACATTACATTGTTAGAGGAGGGAAATTCATTAAAACTGAAAGAAGAATGGTGGTTGCCAGACGCTGAGGGGAAGGGAGAAGGGGAAGTTAGTGTTTAACAGGTACAGAGTTTCAATTGGGAAAGATTAAAAATTTTGTGGAAGGATGATGATGGTGATGGTCACACAACAGTATGAAATTATCTAAAGCCACTGAACGGCACACAGTCAAGAAGGGTTAAAATGGCCATCTATATCTATCTATCTATCATTTTTTAGCGCAATAAATAATGATAAAATAAATTGTTTTTGCATTGATCATGTGCAGACTGTTTTTTCTTGTCACGATTATTCCCTAAACCAATTATTTACTGAGTCACACTGTATTAGCAGTCACATTGTATTAGGTGTTGTAAGTAATCTAGAGATGATTGAAAGTACACAGGAGGGTATGTGTAGGTTATGTGCAAATTCTACACCATTTTATTCAAGGGTCTCGTGCATTTGTGGATTTTGGTATCTGTGAGGGTTCTGAAACTGATCCTCACGTGGACACCAAGGGATGACTGTACTTACAGCCACATGGACTTCTCCTGCATTACAGGGTCCTGGGTCCAGCAGACTAAGGTCCAATCCCCAGTTTAGCCACTTAACTTGGGCCACTCCCCTCAAAGCCTGCTTCTCACCAGGTAAAACAGCGACTAGTCATTCCTGGCATCTGAGAGTTGCTGAGACAGCACCAGGAGCAGAGCCCCACCTGCTGCGGTGGGTGCTGAGCTGCCAGCACCTTGCAGCGCCTACCAATGGTGGCTTAGAGCAGCAGAGAGGGGACTGGTGGCAGCTGCTGGGCTAAGTGGGACCTGGGTGAGATGGGCAGAAGAGTGATTCTAGGTCATTTTTAGACTGTTAGCCACTGTGCTCTCCTTCGACCTCCGCCCCTTTTCATCGCAGTGAAGAATTGAATTGCTTGTTAGTCTTTCTGGGGTCAGTCTGAAGCCCCTGAGGAGCACAGAGCCTGGTGTGTGCTGCTGAATTGGACATACCAACAAGCACAGGTGACTTTGCTCTGGCCTCCTGTCGTCCTCCCGAGGGGCTGGGGGGAGATGGTGTCAGTGGCACTGATGATTTTCCTGGCTGAGTGAGTCTTGTATGGAGAGGATGCTGTGACACAGCAGGGGACGTTGCCAGCCAGAAAGAGGGTTGCAATACCTGCAGCTGCCCTGAGCCAAACCCCTGTCTTTTTAGACTCTGCGGTGTTGGCCAGGGTACACCTAGGCCTGGACCAAGGATACCTGCTCGTTCCCAGTGATAGGGCCCCATGTCCTTGGGCACTTGGCCATGACCTCTCTGCTGATCCCCAGTCTACACATATGCTGTCACTGGTACCTAGAAGCCCTGCCCAAGAGCAGAGGTGGGCACCAGCTCCAGACACTTAGGTCCAGGCCTGCCCATCCCAGCTCCTCCAGGACACACTCCATTCCTGTTTATAGGATGGAGGATACCTTAAAACAGAGGGGAGGCAGGGTCTCTGCCAAGACCTTTCCAGACGGTGTGCTGGGCCGCAGAACTCTGGGCCTCAGGGGAGTCTTGTTGCCCTCTGGATGCCATATCTGGGCCCTGAGCCTCTCCACTGAAAAGCTGCCAGTGGAAAGTGTCCCTGTACCCTGAACTAGCCCTGTGCTCCAGGGGAAGCCTTGGCCTCTGAGCCTCCATTTCCCAGTTGGCGAAATAGGGGGACAATTCCTACCTGCCATCTGCTGGGAAGAGTCACCCAGTGGAATCCAGCCTGGCAATGGGGGTTGGTGGTTGTTCTTATCATCACGTCCCCTCTTTTCCTGCCCTGCTTTTTCTTCTTGGAAGCTGCTGTTCGAGGCCGGAGTGTGACTCAGTAGACAGGTGCCCTTCCTCCTCCTCCACTTCATCTCCCTACCTTCCAAGCTGGCAGCTGCCTCTGTCTCTTGCCAGGACCCTGGGCCTAGGACACGGCAAGGCCTCCTCAGGCAGGTGGCCTGTGCTCGACTTCACAGGCAGCAGGGCCTGCCAGGCCTGGCCTCCAGCCCTTCCTGTGCAGCCACCCCAGGCCTGGAACTCATTAGCATGTTATGTTAAACCCATCTGCTCCATATGGAAGGCCAGCCTGTGTCTCTGAGCTCTGCCCTGGATGTGTGTGAAGCGGGTATAGGATCCTTGGCTCCAGGGGAGCTTGAGAAGAGCAGGTTGAACCGTGGCCGAGGCCTCAGACCTTTCCAGAGCACCCTGGGCCTATGAAACGGGGCAGAGGCCTTCCTGGGCTCTGCGAGGCTGCTGCCTGCATGGTACTAAAGAGGCCCCCTCCCTCTTCCTCCCCAGGAGTGCATCATTGATGAGGACTGCGGGCCCTCCAGGTATTGCCAGTTTGCCAGCTTCCAGTACTCCTGCCAGCCGTGCCGGGAGCAACAGACGGTGAGTGCTCCCTGGGTCCACAGGGCTATAGTGTCAGGGTCATGGTCCCTGGGAGAGAAGGCCAGGGGTCCCAGGGGTTCTCAGCTGGGCTGTTTAGAAGAGCCTTTGGGTGATGGGGAGGATCCCAAAAGGGCTGACTAGTGAATGACCAGGAATGAGCAGTCTGGGGTTGCATACCTGCTGCCAGCCCTGCCCCACCCCATGATCTCTGATCACATTGCCTCAGGAATGGCAGGGAAGGGGAGAGAGGGGAGAGGGGGCCCTATGCCCTTCCCTTCCTGTGGGATAACTCATTGTCGTAGACACAAGTGACACCCCCAGGCAGAGAAAAGGGCAGCCTCTGTCTTCTGGGCTTGCAGCCAACCCCTGGATCATAAGAGGGCAGAGGCAGGAGCTGGGAGGCCAAAGCATTCCCCTAATGGAGGTTTCACGAGAAACAGAGGCCAGGCAAAGGAGACACTCACCTCCACCCACCCAACAGACATTTTGGACAAAGCCGTGGCTCAGAGTCCCTTGTTACTTTCCCAATAACACAGCATGATAATTTGGAAAATAAAGTCTTTCTTAGTACCCTGCTCTGAGCGAGCTGTCCGTCTGTCTGTCAATGGTGAGGCAGCTGCTGTTAGACCTCCCATCCCACTCCTCATCATTGGGCACAGCCACAGACCCCACATGGATCCCCAATTGCTGTTCCCTGTGGCTCTAAGCACTGGCCCTAACTGGCCATCCCTACCTGGGCCTTCAGGCTTGGGCCTCCACCCAATCAGCTTTTTAGAATCTTGCAGCTGCCTGACCTGCAGGTCTCCAGCCTTCCTGACGTAAGAGTCTAGTTAAAAGAGGGAAAGGCACAGGTCTTGGGGGAACCCCAAAGATACCCAACTATCCTTTGCAGAATCTTGGTCTTTACAGGGCTCATACATGACTCCATGTGCTGTTTTTCCATTGTTTTGACCCCTCATGTCTTCACAGCCAGGTTGCCACCCTGGCCTCCATTAAAGTCCACTTACCCAGGACTACAGCCTCCTCTCTGTAGTGGGAGGAGGGGCTTAGCCTCCCTATGGCATCTCTGGGCCCTGCTGGGGTGCTGGGACACCCTGGGCTCCTGGTCCAGCCCCTAGGTCCATGAGTTACCACCTCTCTGCAGCTCTGCACCCGGGACAGTGAGTGCTGTGGAGATCAGCTTTGCGTCTGGGGTCACTGCAACAAAAAGGCCACCAGAGGCGGCAACGGGACCATCTGTGACAACCAGAGGGACTGCCAGCCTGGGCTGTGTTGTGCCTTCCAGAAAGGTGAGTGGGTTCCCCTCTGGATGCAGAGGAAGCTTGTCCCAAGTCCCACCCACCTAGGCCTGCTAAGGCCACAGCCATGGTCCCCGGCCCCGCCCCCCACTCCCCTGTCACCTTCTCAGGCAGGCTCCCACATGCTCAGTGTCTCCTAGCCCCACAACCTCAGGCTGGGTGGGAAGATACCCCCACCCGCCCAGGGATGCCGATAAGGTTCAATTCTTTCAGGCTGCAGGAGCTCAAGGCAGGAGGGCCATCCCTGACAGGCTGGACTCCGCCGTCCCTCCCATCCCACTGGCTGTGCAGGCCATAAAGTAGCACTGGCCCTGGTCTTCTGTGAATGACCCCTTCCGCTCCCTCCCATCCTCACACTGCCTCTCCCCAGTGAGGTCTGCTCAGGCTCCCCTTGCTCCCACTAGTGTGGCTGAAAGCTCTCCTTAGCCACCTGCCCAGCTCTGCCTGCCCCAGCTCCCAGGCCTCCAAGTTCCTGCTGCCTCGGTGGTTTTCTGAACCGGCTGCCTTATGGGGTAGCTCCTCTGGGGTCTGCAATGACTCTGTCACCTCCTGCAGCGGGACTCTCAAAGCCTCACGGCCCATTCCCTCCCCCCATCCCTCCACTTCTCCATCCCCCTTTTCACTCTGAGCTGACCCCAGCTCTTTGTAGGTACTATGCCTGGGCCTGAATGCCACTGCTCCCCTTTTAATTTCTCCAGCTTTGTGGTCCTCAACTCCTAGCTCACCTCCTCTAGGTAGACCTCCCTGACTGCCCCCATCACTCCCTCCTGAGCCCGGATCACCATCTTATTTCCTCTCATTCCACATGTTTAATCCTGACCTTACTTTGGAGCTGGAGGTGATATCCCATCTCTGTCCCTCCCCGTGGTGACTCTTGGCTGGTTGCAGGCCTGCTGTTCCCCGTGTGCACACCTCTGCCCGTGGAGGGTGAGCTCTGCCACGACCCTGCCAGCCGGCTCCTGGACCTCATCACCTGGGAGCTGGAGCCCGAGGGAGCTTTGGACCGATGCCCGTGTGCCAGTGGCCTCCTCTGCCAGCCCCACAGGTGAGGCTCACCTGCTCTTCCTGTCGGGGGAGTGCCAGCTGGTGGGTACTCGGGCAGGAGCAGGTTTTGCCCAGGGAGATGTAGACTCAGTGGAAGGCAGGCTTAAGCTGAGATGTCCTTGGGTCATCCAGACGGAAAGGTCCAGTCAGCAGTTGGATTACAGGTCAGGGCCCAGGAGGCACAGATTTGGGGCTCATCTCCATGGCGACTGAAGCTTTATGAATGGATGAGCTGGGAGAGGGTGTGGAGAAGAGTTGAGGACTGAGGAGCCTGGGCCCACTGCAGTGACAGACAAGGAAAGAAGGAGCTGGCAGAGGGGCAGGAGGGCAATGAGAAGTGGTCTGCCTAGGGGCAGGGCACCCATGGTGTCAGACTGCGGAGACTGGGACATGCTAGCATCTCAGCACACCTTCCTGTCCTCTGAGCAGCCTCTACTCAGCCTCTTCTTCCACAGAATCCGGGTGGCAGGGCAGACAAAACCCCCCAGGGAGGCTCAGGGCCCCCCATGTGCGTATCAGACGTGGAAGCAGATCCTGCTGCACTGTCAGGCTGCCCCCTGCCTGGAGGCCCAGGTGGCTAGGGGCGGAGAGGGGCACCATATGGCTGTGAACTCCCAAACTTTTGAGCCCTGAGAAGAGGTGGTGTGCAGGTGAGGCCCAGGGCCTCTCTCCCAGGTCCCCCATGCTTAGAGCGCCCAGCTTTGCTCCCCCATGAGGAGAATCTTGGTTGAGTCATAGCCTCGTCTTTCCCCAGCCACAGCCTGGTGTATGTGTGCCAGCCTACCTTCGTGGGCAGCCATAGCCAGGACGGGGAGAGCCTGCTGCCCAGGGAGGTCCCTGAAGAGTACGAAGATGGCGGCTTCATGGAGGAGGTGCGCCAGGAGCTGGCGGACCTGGAGAGGAGCCTGACCCAGGAGATGGTGCTCGGGGAGCCTGCTGCTGCTGAGCTGCTGGGGGGAGAGGAGATTTAGAGCCAACCCCGTGTTGCGTGTAGACGTGCAATAGAGATAGCTAATTTATTTCCCAGGTGTGTCCCCTAGGTGTGGGCTGGCCAGACTGTCCCCATCTTCTTCCCAGTAAACTTGCCCTCTGGCTTGACAAAATGAGGTGCTGCGCGTTTGTCCAGCTCCATGCATCATCGTCCTGATGCTTGGGAAAGTCAGGGCCCAGCAGGGTGTGCGCAGAACCCACCCCTTTGCCCCTCCAGGTCAGCAGGTGTTACTTTTTGATCTGAGAATTGTTTGAGGGGAGGAGATGAAAAATGAGGTAGAGTCTGCCTTTGATGGGTTTTTGGGAAACATGGAGAAGGATGCCCTGCTTTTGCAAATGTCAACGCGGCCAAAACGCAACAAGTGACTGTTGTGTAGCTCTTTCTACGGGCAGAGATGCTCAGCTTGCTCTGCTTTCCACATCCATCCCCTTGGCTGTTTCATCCAGCTCCTAACTCAGGGTCAGGGGAGCACTCGCACATCCACGACTGACTCTCTCTCCACAGCCTGAGGAGGGAGAGCATTGTTCTCATCTGTCAAGGATCTTGGAAAAAGAGACCACAAGTTATTTGCCCAAGGGTTTCACCCAGGGGTGACTCCAAGCCCAGTGTTCTCCCAGTTACCCTACCCGACATTAGCCTCAGTGCCACCAATAGTACTCCCAAAAGAAAGGAGAACGAGACTCTTTCTTTTCAGGCATAATCAGTACCTAATATTAAAATTCTGTTAGAAATAGCATCATTCTGGCAGAGACCGGTGGTATGGACATTCTGCCTTTGGCATTTGCATTCGTAATTTTGAAGGTGTGGTATTTAAGCTAACTTGCAGAAAATATAGTTGGGTAACTGTAGGGCCAAGGTTATTGATGAGAGTTGCAAATTCATTTAGCAGCAACTGAAGGCCATTATCAAACACATAGAGAAAATCTAACCAAGCCAGGTTCTATGAAATATGGTTGTAATATCCAAACTGAGAACACTGAACTGGATGTCATTCCACAAATGATATTTTGAGGTGCCAGAAAGTGTTTCCATCATGTATTTGTCCAGACCTATTAAATTTTAAAGTTGCACATGATTATGTAAGCATGCTTTTTTAAATTATGTATAAAAACATGTTGCATTTAGAGATCAATTATAAACTACTTTGACTGCTCTTCCGTAGTTCTTGCACTTTTTTCCTTCTGATTTTGAATAAATATAAAACCCTTTTAGCTAAACACAATGAAATAGAAATGACTTGTATTGTGCAAAACAAAAACGATTTCTTCTATAGATTTTCCAGAATCTGAAGTACACTTCTTTTAGCATCCAGATACTTTAGAGATCTTAACCATTTTTGGATCAGAATTAGGCTTGGGAGTGTAAATGCTTCATTGTTTCCTAAAAGAACAAATGGAATATGAGTGTGAGAGTTGTGTGTGTGTGTGGCGGGTGTGTGTGTGCTTACTGGGGATAGAACTCCGGGGCACTTTACCAATGATCTATGTCCCCAGTCCTTTTACAACTTTTTTTTTGGAGACAGGGTCTCATTAAGTTACTTAGGCTGGCCTCAAACTAGAGAGCCTTGTGCCTCAGCCTCCCAAGTCACTGGGATTGTAAGCATGAGCCACTTTTCTTAGATGCTTCTGCTTCCTGTAATCAAATGTAGTTCAGGCCTTAGCTATGCAATTTTCTATCACTATAACAAAATGCCTGAGGTAACTGACTTTAAAAGAGAAAAGGGTTCTTTTGGTTCATGGTTTTGAAGGTTCCAGACCCGGTCTTTTCACTTTGGATCTGTAGAGAGGAAACACAGCAAGGCTGTGAGGTGAAGCCAAACTGCTCACCTCCTGATTGGAAAGTTAAAGAGTGGAAGAGGAAAGCAGTTAAAGAGTGGAAGAGGGCAGCTCCCCGCCCCACTACCCCAGTGACCTAAATTCTTCCACTAGGCCTCACCTCCTGCAGATGAAAGGTTCCACTGCCTCCCAACAGTACCATCCTGTGGGATCCTCATAGCAAGACTAGTAATCAGATCTTCATGGACTGTAAGAATGAAGCCTTTATGTGCATTTAGGTCAGCAGAGTGACAGGCACCAGATTAGGTGGTCCGCCTATATCAACTCTTTTCCTCCTCAGTGAGTCCCATGCATATTTTCTTCACTTGATGAAAAGATGGAGTTATAAAAAGTTTCAAGTGATAGACCTAGAAGTCAGACCAGAACAGTACATCCTGGAGGGAGGTACCTTCACCCAGGCTGAGAGCTGTCAGCAGGGGCAGCAGCACTACCGTGGCTCCCCATGAAGAAGCCTAGAGCAGGTATGAAGTACGCTTTGGGGAGGTGCAGTGTTTGGGGAACAGAGCATCCTCTTCCCCAACTTCCCATGAGGGAGGTGAAATTAGAATTGTACTTAGCTGAAACCTGTGAGACTTCAAAGGAAATACCCTGAAACCTTGTATGGGAGCCACTGATGGCTCGAAGGGGAAGCTGTGCAGGGCTTGAGGACTGGCTTCTGTCTCCCACAGGAGGCAAGGAGCCGCAATCAGAGCAGCAACCAGGAAGAGGGGAAAGGACCACCCCTCTGATCCTCCAGTGGCTTCTGATAGCACGTTTCCAGATAGGGGAAATGTGGTACTGTCAGAGCGATGGGTGACATTAGGGCGGTAGATTTGGTAGGGCCCTGTGCAGCATGGGATAGAGGGACACACGTCAGAGGGAAGGTCTGTTGTGGGAAGGTTGACAAAAATAGTCAAGTTTCATAAGGGACAACCATGCTTCTTGGAGTTGAGTCCTTTGCTGGTAGGACTGTGGGGCATCTTATCTTCAAATCTACAAGGGTTAACTGGCCAGGCGAAAGGGACAAGTGACCTCACCAACAGGTGAGGAGACTGCTTATGAAAGCAGACATTTCTTCTCCCTCTTCCTTATCTCTTGGGCCATCAGTAGAGCAGTGCAGGGGTGCAGGAAGATCAAGGGGAGAGGGGGCTGACCACACACCCTCCTCCCAGCAGGGACTCTTGAATCAAATAACTTTTAAGATCAGTCTTAATAATGCATTGACATAAGTTATAGGATTGCAGAGACCTTGATGAGAGCCCACTTCCCAGGGGGACATTGCATTTCCTAGAGCACAGTTGGCAGATTTGTCAGGAGAACAACCATTGCTTATGCATACCTCTCTAAGTGGATGCTGAGCAGGCTGCCAACCTGTGACAGAGGCCTCTGCATGGGGAAGGGTGTCAGGAGCACAGAAAGCAGGAGGGTGGCACGTGGCCCCCTACCTTGACGACTGGATCAGAGGGTCCACCAATGATGGGGGCTTGGCGAATTCTCAGGTTCCAACCAACCAAGATTAACTTCCCTTCTAGGAATTGGCAGCTGAGGGGCGGAAAGGGATAGTGCAGTCCCGGGGAAGGGCGGGGCATCACTCCCAAGAACTTTTTGCTTTCCTAGGTTGGCTACTGGAAGTGGTGTTCTTCTAAACGGTCACACATGCTTTAATGCTCTCCTTGGTGTTCTTGATTCTGAAAGCCGAGTTACAAGACTAACACTGAGATGAGTCTAACCAAACGGTGACAGCCTCCTCTTCTCCATGTGAGCTGCCCTGAGGTAGCATCTTCTGGTTTTCATCCTACACCTATGTGGCAGGCACTTCCTCTGAGCCATGAACTCCTTTTGATTACCTGATAAAAACAGTATACTAGCCTCCTAGAACAAACACATAATTTTTGCAAATTATTGTTTTGTATTCAAGATTTATAGCCTTCTTATAAGACTTTTGACTCTGACCCAAATGTTGATTTTTCAAAAATTACACAGAATTGTTTGAATGGAATAGTTTTATTTAGCAAACAAAAAACTTCTAAATCTTAGTATCTCCTATTCCACACACTGTACTCTAGACTACAATTTGTGAGTCACAAGTACGCAAGAGTTGGTTCGGGCCTTTGATGCTGAATGAAGGGACCAAATCCAGAGGGAGAACTATGACATCCAATCGAAAACGAAATACTAGTGAATGAACCAGAACAAAAGATTTTATTGTATTCCATACATTCACAGGTCACTTCCAGATCTAGTAACAACACTGCAAAGCTGAAGTACTCTGCACTCATTTGGCTTGGGCCACAGTGTACTGCTGTAGCTCCCTCGGCCTCTGGGGTACAACAGTACCACTCAGAATAGTGGGATGACAGCAATGGCTATAGTTTATTTTCTATATGGGTCACAGGTTCTCCCTGACTTCTCTGAGTTGTAAAGTACCTTGCATCACAAGAGCAACACTTTAAGAAAGAGCTCCTTCACACGTTACTTTTACCTATCATAATTACTGTTCCTACATGCACTTCTTTAGTTTGTGAAGTGGACCATCAACTAGCAAATTTCTGTGCAGACCAGCTGAAGACGGCATGGTCCTGAAACCACAGCTTTGATTTCTTTGGCCAGAATGCACCTCCAACCTAAGCATCTGCCTTAGAAATGCAGAGATGCTTGGTCCTCAGAGGGTGTGCATGTAAGTGCAGGGCAGATGGCACAACCCATCCACCCCATGTAAAAGTCTTCAAAACCTCTGCATGACCTGTGGGTAGCTGGATGACAATTTCTCACAAGCTGTCTGCCTCAGTCTCAGGAGACAGGTGACCACCAGGCTGTTGCTACCCTGGGGCTTGGGTACTCAATCTACACTGTCAGTGCTCTGCTTCCAGGGCTGCAGATGCTCACCTGATTCTCTGAAGCTGAGGGAGACAGATACATGGTAACGTCCCTTAGGTAAGCTATTCTTCCTACCTACCTCCACAAATTCACTTTGAAAAGCTCACCACCACCTCCTTTACTGAAATTAAAGTGCGACACTGTGTTTTCACTCATTCAATCAGGCACTGAAAAGCAAGAAGCTTTCAATTTTTATAATGAAATACATTTTCTCTACTCTTGGTATTTGCAATATATCTGCAATTAGAAGCAGCAGTTAAACATAAAATAAAACCAGAGCAGAAGGCACAGACCGAGGAGCAGAAGAATAAGAATTTCACCACTGACTCTTCGATGAACACTAAGCCAAACAAAACCAAACTCAACTCCTAAGCCCAGTTTGCTTACAAGGCTGCCTCCCTTGCTCGTCAGGAAGTCAGTTCTTGAAAGCAGAAACCCCATTTATTAACACCCATGTCCCAAGTAAGCAGGTCTGGATCAGAATCAGTTTGCCCTCTTACATCAGAAAATCCAAGTGACCTGGAAGACACTTTATCGCAAATGCTTCAGATTTTTCTGAGAACATCACCAATCCCACTAATGCAAAATCAGAAAATTACTTCAAATGTGAGCTGAATGCTACACAGTTTATATGGAATAAAAATTAGCCAGAAAAATAGCTTAGAAAAAAAATTTTCTCTTGTGGATCCTAAGAGACTTTTAAGACATTATTGAATTCTTAGTGATTATATTCAAATTGTAAAGCCAACATTTGCCAATACTACTTTCTAATTATATCTTTCTTAAAAGGAAAAAAGGGTAAAAATGTGATTTTGAAATACTGGCAGGTTTCCCAAAGTTAGATATTGACATACTTTCATTTCTCTTATGAGAACTTTACTGTAAATATACCTTATCAATGAGATATTCAACTATGTTACAAAATATATTTAAAGATAACAAAGATAATAAACCTATCTTAACCCAGATTCTTCATCCACAAAAGTTTAATGACTAAAATAACACAACAGAATGAACAAATGTTTTATTGGCATGTTCATTGTTGTAAACATCATCTGGCATGAAAAAGTTTTACCAAAACCTTTTTATTGATTTTTATAAATTAGATGGTACTTCAAAATTTATGCAGAATTGTGGTCATTGTATCATTTTATTTAGCAAAGCAAAAACTTGCTGATTTTAATAGGCTTTTCAATGAAACCATGTTGACTGTTATCAGTCTATATGATGACTTGACCTTACTAGCAAGTTTACTCAGTATGCTAAGATGTTTCCCCAAAGTTAAACTACATGGAACTACAAATGGACTCTAAAAATTAAAATGGGACTTGTAAGCATCCTAGAAGATTCAAACTTGAAGGAAATCTTCAAAAATAAATGTGCAAATAAAAAAAAAAATTGAAGATGCTGAACAGAAAAACCTCATTAACAAGGGGAAATACAATCCTACGAGACCCAGCACTGAGGAACCTCACTGAGGATTACATGTACATAGACTGCTAACTTCTCAATGTACACAAATGTACATAATGAATGGTATGTGAAAAGAATAACCATGGGAAATAGCTGGACTGCAACTATGATAACTCAATAGGATAATTTTATTTACATGCTGAATGAACGAGTGAAACATTCTCTACATCCATAACTTAAGTACAATCAATTATAATTACAAAACTTCAGCAATTTGAGCTGCCACCTGCTGAGCTAGGTCTAAGGGAAATGTCTGATGTTCCAGGATGTTAATACCTTGCAAAAAAATAAAACAAAATAAAAACACAACTTCACAATTCTTTTCTGGGTTACAACTCGTTCCAAGAATTTCTTTCTTCAGCTCCTATTTTTGCTGCTTTCCAAGAGTTAACACATGTTGCATTTACTTCTGAATTGTCAATGAGGTAATGTGTGTATCAGTGAAATAAACAGAAAATTCATTCATTCATGGCCTTTGCACAGCTTTTATTATTAAGCTATGAGCATCCTGTTTGAGGCTAGTTTTACTAGCGGCTATGTGCACATTTGTCCGCAATGAAAGAAGTTTACTCGTTTCCCTTCCCCCTTTTCTAGTATCAGGTTTTGCTTTTTGTTTTTTTATTTTGTTTTTGCACCTCCCTTTTTCACTTTACAGTACATTTGACTATAGTGCACAACATGATTCCAAGTCAAAACAGTGGCCCATTGGGCACTGAGCTTCTGATTGGTGAAGGGCAGTCCAATCAGTGCTGGTGTCACTGGGTTACCCCAACCATGTCCGGCCGTAATGGCACTACACAGTAGTAGTGAACCATCAAATTAAAATCAAAAATCCCTCAGGGAAAATGCTACACTAGCAGAGTCATTCTTGAGTCAGATCTTTATTTGGCGCTCCATCCAGATATATTTTTAGTGCTTTCTCTTTACGAGGTGAGTACGTTACACGATGTCCGGTCTTCTGGAGTCGACTGCTTTCTTTTTTCATCAGTTCATTTCTTTGCTCATCTGTCAACTCCATTACTTCTTCTGTTTTATCCCTTTATTTAAGATATGAATTATGTATTAGTCTAGTTATCCAAGTGCCTCTAGTAATTTATGCTTGAATGCTATGATGCTCTTCAGTTAGATAATGAAATCTGATTGTCACTGGTGAAGTTGTATTCAATCTCATGTTCTAGGGTATCTTAGATTTCTAAAATATTTATCGTATCAGCACTCTGCTCCACTTCTCACAATGGCAAAGAATAATTTTTATGTTATTATTAGAAGTACTAACAGCTATTACCGTTAAACACCTATATAACAAACAATGTGCAACAGATCTTACTGCCATAAAATCCTGAAAGGAAAATACCATTATCATCATTTTACAGACAAGGAGCTAGGTAAATAGCAACGCTAAAATTGAACACACACTTGCTTGGTTTCAAAAACCATTATTATTTCTCTATATCTGTGTTATTCCATAAGGTGGTCACCAGTCACATGTGGCTAATGAGCACTTGAAATGTGTCCAATCCTCACTGAGATATACTGAAAGTATAACGATATTTCTAAGACTTGGTACAAGAATGTAAACAATCCATAAATTATTTTTTGTTTTGGATGTACTGGATTAAAAGTATTTTATTAAAATTAATTCTGCCTATTTTGTTTTACTATTTTTAATGTGTCTACTAGAAAATTTCAAATTATAATGTGTGGCTATCACTGCATTTCTATCGGTTAGTGCTACTTTCTATCAAAATAACAGTAAATTTATAATAAACAGGATATTCATGAATGCCAAAAACATTTTATCATTACAAACAACAAAAACACTGGAATGTTACCTATAAAATATGACTGCACCATCATCACAGATATAAAGAGGCCAGACATTCAGGGTAGAAACTTTAGGGTTCCAGTCCAAATCCTGATGAATATCAAGAACAGAAATATCACAGGGAAAAGTTCCTCTGCCCTAAGGAGAAAAGAAAGAATGAATAGATCATGCCAACAGCCATGTTTATTATGTATTAATACACAGATTTAACACTCTCAGGGCTTTACCTTGGCAAATTCAATATCTTCCAAAGGTATTCCACTGATCTCACTAAGCTGTAAAAGAAAAGGTCTTATATAAGTTCACTTAAAAAAAATTGCTTAGAAGTTATTTTTCTTTTATTCCACAAACTGTTTACATTTTTTCTCAAAAAATAATATATTTGATGTTACAAATTAGAAGAAAACAACAAAAAAGCAGAATTCTCTCCTCTGAACACCATGAAAATTGCTAAGACCCAAAAACATATTAATATATTTCTTCCAGGTCTTCTATGCACACACAAATTCATTCACACATTTGAGAATGCATAAAATTGTATTTATAATAATAAATTTATGTAATAATTTTATATAGTCTATGTACAAAAACAGAATACAGAATAACCTCACAGATCAAATTTCTAGATGTGGAATTGTGCATCTGAAACAATGATGATGTCCAATGGAACCCTAAAACAATTCTATGAATTTATTAAAGGTGTATGATATTTCCCATTTCCCCTGAAACCTTGACAATACAGGTTTTTTTGTTTTTGTTTTTAAGAGAGAAGGACAGTGAGAGAGAGAGAGGAAGAAACAATTTTATTGAGTTTTTCACATGGCTTTCATTGCTCCAACACTTAGTTGTGTACGTGGGTGCTGGGGTTTGAACCCGTGTACTTGCACATGCTGGGCAAGCACTGTAACCACTGAGCTACCACTCCAGCCCCAACTTAGGTATTTTTTAATAAATCTTCAACCATGTTAAGAGGTGAAAAATGATGTTATTTTAATTTATATTTTTTCTATGAATTGCCTGTTTATGTATTCATATTCTTATTTTAAAATTAGGCTGTTCATCTGTATTAAAATATAGCTCCTTGCATATTATGATTATCATGTTTCATATAGGTTTCAAATAATTTTCTTTCTATTTCTTGTCTTTTTGTTTAATATGTAGCTCTTTACTTGTTTTTGGCTCTGCATATTATTTAAGCTTTTACATAGTATTTCTTTTCTTTTTTTTGCTTTTGGCATTATGCTTACAAACATCTGTCCAGGATTATGAACATATTTTTAATATTTTCATCCAGTACACTTATCATTTTAATTTATTATATACATTTAGAATTTATTTTTGTATCTGGTATGAAGTATGGAAATAAATGTTTATCAAAAAGCCTTTGCAGGATTGGGGAGGTAGCGCAGTGGAAGAGTGCTTGACTGGCATGTGTGAGGTGCTGGCACCACCCCAGCACGACAAGGAGAAGGGAAAAAAAAAGGAAGGGGGGCTCTGCACTAGTACCACGGATGGAATAATCTGCCCCCAAAATTCTTAAAAGTTCTCACCTTAAAATGCAAAACAGACCTTCATCTGAATTCATTATTTAAGTCTACTTCATTTTATTTTTAAGACATACAGCAATTTACTAACCTGTAACTAATTCTACTTACTTAGGAAAAAGATGATTCAGGTAACAGAAAGTGAAGGTCCACTTCTAGATCAACAAGAGCCAGAGTAATTTTCAAAACATCAGGACCTCTAAGGAACAACAAGAATCTAGCACAGAGACTAAGAAAGGCTCAGCCAACAGTGTTTGGTATTCATTTCGTAGCCTAGCCTGCCTGTCACGTTCGCAACTGAAGAAAAATGTACATTACTTAGTTTTGTTTAAAACGAACATACCTTTTCTCGCAACTCATCAACGCTACTGCTCTCCAACACGACCTCCTGGAAGGGGTCCAACTTCATCTCTGAAGGCCTCCACCGCCGTGACAGAACAGCAAGCTGTGACATGGACTTCATCTTCTCTACCCCTAAGAACATGCAAGATCATGCCCATCATGCTATTTTCCCTAAAGGTTCATAATTTGACTTTCCCTATAGTTTCTGACTAAACACAAATATTTACTTTAGTGCTATTCTTTAAAAGTAGGCAGGAAAGAAACCAATTATCTCGAAGAGTTGAGAATGAAATGTTTACTCTCTTCCCTCCATTCTCCAAAGACAACTGCTTTCATTTACAAGTCATCCTTCAGACACTATTCCTAGTTTCTACTTCCTTCTGACTCCTGTTGGATGCCTCTTTACCAATTACTCTCTTCTCTGTATCTCCAATATTTGCTTTTCTAGCAGCTACTAGCCCAACCTAAAATCATAATCAAGTCATCTTCACCTTATCCTTCCTTTTTTTCATTCAAGTTATCATTAATCCTTCTCTTTTCATGTACTCAGAAATTTTCTGATTCTTTAAAATCCAGCTCAACTGTCACTTGTATTTCTGGTATAAACAAAACCAACTTCTATTGATTTCAACCCTTAGTATCTATCATTTTAGAATGACAGGTCTGCAGTACTTATTCTCCCACAGATTGTGGGTGGTGGGCAATCTCTGGCTCTTATTTTGTAGCACCATGAATTAGGAGTATCTGGTGAGTTACAGCTGAGCAAATGTTTCTTGGAATAATCACATTACTTATTTTTAGTCAACTATTTTGAGGGTAAAATATACTGAAATGCTAACGCACAGGCACTCACCATACAGTTACCATTTTCTGGCTAACCATATCTGCCAATACACCATACCAAATCCTTCCTTCCAAGGATGATTTCTATGTCCTTCATGGTCCCTGTCTGGATACAGTGGTCATTCTCTAAGGCCCCAGACACACAGAAGGAAGCTGCAACATGGAACACTTGCCCACACAACATGGCAGATAATGCCTAGAGTTCTTCACTTCTCCAGTTAACTTCTTAACTAATTAGAATTTCACCTATTTATATTTAAACCAAATTAGGCCTAAAGTAGCCTCTAAGAGGGGGGATGTTTGTACTATTGAACGCTCTGAAGACTACTACAATCTTATACACAACATCCAGAATTGTTATTTTAATTTCTATAGGAAAAAATCAAAATCCTCCAAGGCAACAAGAAAAAAAATACAGAATTATTAACTTTTATGAGATGTCCCCAAAGCCAACTTCTCTCCCACTACCTCTTCCAAAACAGTGTTTTTTAAGTATTCCAATGTTGAAAGTAATTCAGGAGGTGTGACAAAAAAAAAGTGCTGTACTAGGTTGTTATTATGGGTTGTTTGCTTCCAAAAGACATGAAGGCCAAATCCCCAAAAAACACAGAATGTAAACCAATAGGGTTTTTAGAGTGAAAATCAAGGTAAAATGAGGTCATTAGGGCAGACCCTAATCCAAAATGACCAATGTCTTTTAAACAGGGGAAACTTGGATACAAACAAGCCAATAGTGAGAACACCATGTAAAGATGAAGGCAGAGACCTGGGATACTACAATTATAAGCTAAGAAATGCCAAAGATGCCAACAAACCTCCGGAAGCTAGTGGAGGGACATGGAACAGGTTCTCCCTTACGACACTTTAGAAGGAACTGACCTGCCAACACCTAGATCTCTGACTTCCAGCCTATAAAACTGAGATAATGAATTTCTATTGTTGAAGCCACTCAGTTTGTGGTTTTGTAATGGCAACCTAGATAAAGCTAATACAGTCCTTGTTTTCAAAACCTGATTAATTATCAGCACCATATCCTTGAAACAAAATAAACCATAATGAAAAAACAAAAAACCCCAAACAACAAACATGACTAAGCTAAGAAAATATTAGCAGAATTTTCTACATAATTCTCCCCTCACCATAAAAAATCCAAGTTTCAAACTGCAATTTACCTGTAAGAAGGAATTAATATTCTCAAAATTAGAAAAAAGAAGAAATATCTAAAAGGCATACGGGACTAAGAGAAAGAAAGAGAAGACTTTAAATGTTCTCTAAAATTACGTTAGGACACAGGCAAAGCAAATAAAACTGTCAGGGGTGGGACAGGAGTAGGAGTTGCATTTATCTACAATAATGGTATCTTCATGTTTAATGATAAAACAATACTATTTAGTATGTTAGATCCCTGATAACTCATAATTTGATTAAAAACTATAGTTTCTAATAGTTTCAGGCTATTTTCTTTTTAAAGAGAAGGGGAGAGAGAAAGAGAATTTTATTTATTTTTTCATCTGGCCTTCATTTCTCTGAACTTGTGTATGTGGTACTGGGGTTTGAACCCACGTCTTCGCGCATGCCAGGCAAGCACTCCAACTGCTGAGCCACCACTCCAGCCCCAGGTTATTTGTAATATACTTCCCCACAAAAATATTGCTAATACCATCAAGAACTTCAAGGAAAACTTCCCAGTTGCTGGAAATATTAATATCTTCTTCATAGATATGATAATCCAGAAAGACAGTGCCAGGATTCTTCCATGTTTTTTTCCTTAGACGAAACCTACAAATATAATGTATTTAAACTATTATAATTTAAAAGCTTTAGCTTAAAAAATTGATGTTAATCTGACAACAAAGAAAAACTATGTTCAAATAAAGTCAAATGGCTATTCATTAAACCTGGGGAAAATGTAAAGAAATGCTCCCAGTACTACAAATTTAATATTCCCCATTAAGAAATTCAAACAAAATTCTAATATTCTTGCTTAATACTGTTAACATGCTATTTAATATTATTAAAATGACGATTAGCACAGGAATTTTTAATTCTTCCAGTTTTAGAAAATCATACCAAACTACATCAACTGACCATACAACTTTTTTTCAAATTGCTGATAACACTGTAATTTTGCTTTACCTGTCAATACTGAGTTCTAAACCACATTGCTCCCTGAGTTGAGGAATTAATTCCTCTTTTGATTGCCGTACAGTCATTCCTTTAGCAAACACAGCATCTAGCAGAAACTTGCATGGCTGGGAATATAAACATAAATAATAATAGCTAAATTACACATTAAAATAAAGAGTTTTTAAGAAGATGTATTTGTATTTTATAATGAGATGTGATGGGCCTAGTTTCAAATCTTAGCTCCAGAACTTACTAGCCCAGGCACCTTGTCTCTGTGCCTCAGCTTTCTCATTTAAGTTGGGGATGGTATCTTTCTCACTGCGTCACTGTGAAGAGTAACCAGAATGAAGAACTCACATTTCCCTTCTTTTAGTAAAACGATAACAATTTTTTTTTGTTGTTGTTGTTTGCAGTTGTGGGATTGAAGTTGAGGCCTTAGGCATGCTAGGCACCACTGAGCTACATCCCCAGCCCAAACGATGACAATTTTGATGGTAAAAGGAATGACTTTCATGGGCTAGAAGGGAAATGCATGTTAAAACTATAATAATTGTTAAAACTATATATTAATTGTCTGAAAAGAAACATGGTATCCATAAACCCCAGACTCATAAGAAATATATCAAATTAACTACAATGGGTCACAAATAAGAGACACGAAATGTTGTTTGATAAAATATTTGCTCAATGAATAAATACATTTTATGAAAATTTCCAGTTTTTATACATGTTTAAATTCCCAATAGGATGTTATAAACATCCTGGAAACAGGATCTTCACCTTATTCTTTGGGGTATTAGCCACAAGTCTTGTACATCATACGAACTAAAATATTTTCTTGATTATTCTCTAAAAACACCATTTACAAGTTGTGTGACCTTGAATAAAATATTTAATTTCTCTGTGCCACAGTTTGTTGGCCTATAAGATGGGAATAATGAATAGTACTTAGAGTTAACCAAAGAGGATTAAATGAGTGAGCCTTTGCAGGCACTTAAGAGTGTAAATACTTACAGAGTAAACACTATACAAATGTTTGTTAAATACTAAAATAACTCAAATACTAAAACAACACAAAAAGCACCTATAGACTCTACAGGTGAGCTGCTAATCTTAACCTGTAGCATTATAGAATCATTTCAAGAAAGTAAGCACAAACAAATCTTTTAAAAGCAGGACAATTCTGCCTCACTCCAGCACTGTAGCAACATTTTAGAGCAGGGTGATGACAAACAATGGCCTCAGAGGCAAATTCACCACTACCAGTTTTTGTAAATGAAATTTCATTGGATCAGAGCCATTTGTATTCGTTTACATAATATTATGTCTGCCTAATTTTGTGCTGCAATGGCAGAATTAAGTAGATGCAACAGAGACAATATGACCGGCAAACTAAAATAATGAAATGACTGATCATTGTTTTTAGTGACTATAAAAAGTAACTGCTCTTAGATGTATCACTCACCTCTTGTTCATTGACTAAAAGCTGGTACACTTTAACTCTGTATTCTCCTTTTTTAAGTGCTCTCCCCAGTCTAATTGTAATCTAAAAATTAAAAAACATTTTTTTTTAGATATACTGTCTCAGCGGAAAGACAATCCATTCTCACTTGTTTATAGTTTTGTTTTCCAAAATTCCTATGGGCTCTTTGAGAACAGGTATATCTTTACCTCTGAATCCCCAGCACCTAAAACAGCAACCAATGAACAGTTAACATTTAAACTACCTTTTGGATGAAGAAAAATAATAATCTAAACATCCCAAGTAACAACTAAACATCAAAGAAAAGCCACCCATTTAAGATATCTTCTTCATCTTACTAGGAAGTAGTACAAGGTGTTCTCAAATCTATCATTTAAAACAGATTCTAGTTATTCAATAATTAATCAACCTTGCTGTCATCTGAAAACGATGAAAGTGTCTCATTCAGTCGGACGCTCTCAAATTCTTGATTGCTGGCATACACTCGAAAGACCTTGAAGTGAGATGACAAAACTCCAACAAAGGGCTCTAAATGTTGTTTGAAAGCTGCCAGAGTAATTCTTTTGTCAACATGTACCATCAACCCTAAGTATAAAAAAAAACAAAACAGGAATAAAAATGTAAAACAAATCTTTTTGAGCATAACTGTAAGCAGAAAAATACCTGTTTGGTTATACTCTTAAATATACTATACTTAATGAATAAAAAACATGGCCACTGAATATATGATAATATATGGTACTTTAAATGCTCTGAGATAGTTAAAAGCTTATTTACTTATGTTGCTGAATTCAAAACTAAACTTCCAGGGATTTTTTTAAAACACATAGATTCCTAGTTCTATATAGTAATAGTGTAGGCTGACTGGGTTTCACCCACCTCCACACGGAGTTGGTCACAGGTATTTGTACAATTTGTTTCTTCATAAGAAAAATGGAGATAATATCAGTACCTGCCTCACAGTGGTGTAGGGTAAACTCTGTGAATTCATTCACTTATCATGCTTTTAGCAACAAATGCCTCCAAAACTTTGAGGAACATTATCTAATTCTGGGATTTCTATCAGAAAATTTCAAGATAAGCATATTAACCACATGCCTGGTCTATAACAAGTACTGTATCTAAGTGGATCAGAAACTCCCACCTCCGCCAGGGTTAAACTCAAGGTCTCTTGGCATTATAATACAATCATCTTTGATGAACCATATTTTTTTCTAATGCTTAATCATCTCAGTTTTATGTCCCTTGTTATATAAGTTACTCATGAGGCTATTTCCAGAATGATTGTCCTGGTCTTGATGTTCTAGCAAAAACTTAGCTGTCTTTTTCTTGTAATAAGGCAGTGCTAGGTATAAATGAGCTGTCATGCTGCCTCAGGCTCATGATCACTCTACAGCCCTAAGGCATCCCAACTCTGGTATATTAATTTCTCTGAGTGGATTTTTGAAATAAATTAGTATTCAATGACTCTTTTTCTGTTTTTATAAGTACATTATAGAAAATGTGATGAGTACCCAGGGACATTCTAACACTGAGCTATATCTCCTGCTCTTTGCATTTTTATTTTGAGACAGGGTCTCCCTAAGGTGTTCAGGCTGACCTCAAACTTGTGATCGTCCTGCCTCACCCTTTTGAGTAGTTGGGATTATAGATGTGCACCACCATGCCCATCTATTATATTCCTTGTGAGGCAGCATTTCTTTTTTCTTTTTTTTTTAAAGAGAGGGATAGTAAGAGAAAGAGATAATCAATTGTACTTAATTTTTCATGTGGCTTTCGTTATTCCGACTCTTCGTTGTACATGTGGTACTGGGGTTAAACGTGTATCCTAGACATGCCTGGTAAGCACTATAACCACTGAGCCACTGTTCCTGTCCTGGCAGCATTTCTTTTAGTTTGCTTAAAATGTCAGTTTTTAAGCTTTAGGGAATGCACCTAAATGTTAATAATCTAACTTTTAGCCACCATCCTCTATTTCTGATAGTTAGCAAGGAAATAAATTTTTTGAGCGTAAAAGGTAACAGAAAAATTACTTGACTAGAAATCAAAAGTATATGGCCAGATTCTAGTTTTACCACTTCTGTCCTGTCAATGGTTGTTAGGGTATCTAATCTCTTGGGACCTTAGACTTATAACACCAGTCTCATATATAATTGATATAACAAGTATAGCATTGTTCGAATATAAGATAAAATTGTCATTTTGGTTTCTCAACCTCTAATAAGATTGTATCACAAGAAAATACAAATATTTTTTGGTTATTGATATAATTCAAAATGGTGATTAGGACCAAGTGATTAAAAGGCCTGGCCTGAATGAACTCCTGGGTCCACTTCATATATTAGATTTGAGTTTGACTTCTTAACTTTTCTGTACTTCAAGTAATTTTACTGCACAATAGTGATAATAGCATTTATATTTCATAATGTGTTCTAGGTCAATACATGTAAATTACTTAGCATAGCAAATTGGTTAGCATAGTCCTAGCAAAGAGTGTTAATTTATTGGCTATAATTGTTAGAGAGGACCATGATACCACTTTTTCTGTCTACCTCTAAGACTAAACAATCCAGTCTCTAGAATTCTGTCTATCTCTAAGACTAAACAATCCAGTCTCTAGAATTCTGTCTATCTCTAAGACTAAACAATCTAGTCTCTAGAATATAATATAACCTCAAAATATCTTCAGGTTTTCTTTTTCTTTCTTCTTTTTTTTCTTATCTATTTTTTGAATGAGGAAAAATCATACATAGATATAATGCATTTTAATTATTATTTTATTACCCTGGCTTTCTGGTTTACACACAAGGGCCTGTAGACTTTAACTAGGTCCCACCAGGAAAGTATTTCCACAAAATGTCTATAGTCCTGAAACAATTCCTGGGTCAAAACTAATGGCTTAAGGACCATTATTTTAAGTACAGTTCAATTATTACCTGAGTGAGTTGCCTATGCTGTATACGGTGTGTCACTCTTCGGGTATCAAGTCTTTTGTTACCTGTTCCACCTGACCATTTTCCACTGTGAAAAAGCGGTACTGTTACTTGCTGCTCACATGCTCTCCTAGGTATCTACTTTCAGATCACGGAGGAAATGTGAACTGTTTTTAGTACAGACTCCGGGAAAACCTGGCTCCTGGTTATCGACTCTCCAAACCAATTTCTAAACACAAAAAGACATCCTCCAGGGTTTTTCTTTTCAAACAGGCCTTCTGTATGGTTTTTGAAAGCCTATATAAACTGTAGCAAATGGTTTCTCTTCATTACGTTTACCACTTCAATGAATACAACTAGCCTAGTATGAATTTTCAAACAGGTTAAAATGTCCAGCAATCTCCCTTTTAAAGAGTTTATTAGTTAGACATGGTAGCAAACACCAATCCTAGCAACTAGGAAGGCTGAAGCAGGAGGACCGCAAATTCAAGGCCAACCTCAGCAATTTAGCAAGACCCTGTGTCTCAAAATAGAAAATAAAAAGGGTGAGAATATAGCTTAGTGATAAAATGCCCCTGGGTTCAAGCCCAAGTACAAAAAGAAAAAAAGTTTACTTACTTACTATCCTATGATGGAAATGAGACTTTTCAAACTAAGTATTTCCACTGAATTTTTCCTGATTCCTGAGACATTCATCCAATAAAAATTTCAGCACATCATTCTAAAACAAAACCACTTAAAAAAGAACAACATTTTCCTAAAAAGGAGCTACTTTAAAATTTTCCAGGGTCTACGATGGGTTGACTATGCTAAGAAAGCAGAGTAACTTGGCTATTCTTTCATTACTATGATGCGAGGAAAGTAACAGTGGTGGCAGTTATGGCGTGGTGGCTGAAAGCCAGAATATGAGTCCAATCCTAGCAGTGCAACCTACTCGTTGTGTGACCTCGAGCAAACTATTTTAACTTGTTTGAGCCAGTTACTTCACCAGTGAAAACTATCTGATGATATCAATTTTACACAGCTTTTAAGAGAACTAAAATGAAATGATGTTAAGGGGCTTGATGCTCCAAAGAAACTTCAAGCATTATTGTAATATGATTTCTCTGGTTACCAATCCACATTTCCACATTGACTTTCTGTAAGATAGATGTATGGAAGTTAGATATCAGTGTTATTCGGACCTAACTAAAAGCACAAATTTATGTACTTTTAGTACTAATTTAATAATTTCTACCACTTTTTTTAAAGACAGAATTTTGAGACTTCAAGAATCATAGCACTATTTTTTTAAATAGTGGTTGGTTGTATACTGCTTCCCCTGTAGACGCAGCATAAGGCTATATGTCGGTTGTCTCTATTTCTAATAGCTACATAGACATCTAGAAAGGACTCAGTGAACACTAATGCAGTGAGTGGATGAATGGATGGAGGAAAAGTGGGCTTCTCTTCCAAAGGTAAAGGTAGTATGTGCAATTAGAAGCCTTACATTATAGTAATAGTCCCATTATTTAGTGTGTGTGTATATGTATGTATATATGTATATATATACACATATATGAGTATGTTGCCTATCCTCTGAGAGCTTCAGGTTTCCTGTTTGTCAAATAAAGATATCAACATCTTATTAGTTTCAGAGATGCTTTGAGGGAGAATAAGCATTTTGAAAACTATAAATGTAAGGGGTAATACTAGTGTTTGCTTTGCTAAAATATGATGCAAAACATTTAGCTTTTTAGCTATTTCCCTTTAACATTTGAACAAATATTATATCTTGAACTTTACTGTACTGTTGTTAATTTGGTTAGTTTCTGAGGATCTACAAAAGTTCTTTTTAAAAGTCTTACAGAATGTCACATATGGCATGTTTTTGTTGTTACTGTCTGTCTCACATGCCCACATTCCAGACCTCTTCCATCTTTTTGAGATTAATACATTTCAGAGCTTCTAGATTGTACCTTGCCTGAAGTTAATTCAAAGTAACAACTTACAAGGAAAAAAGTATTTTCCTTTCTTTGACTTTCCAAGTTAATTTTGAAATTTTAGGGGTGTGGGAAAGCTGTTGATTGCACTGGGGGATGAAAGGACAGGAGAGAATGCAGAAATAAGAAATTTTCCTGGGGCAGAATGTAGTGGTGCATGCCTGTAATCCCAAGTTCAAAGTCAGACTCAGCAACTTAGTGATGACTTAAGCAACCTGGCAAGACACTATCTCAAAATAAAAAAGTAAAATGGGCTGGGGACGTAGCTCAGTGGTTAAGGGCCCCTGGGTTCAATTCCCAGTATCCC
>PVKS010028638.1:0-26210 GCA_004027875.1 Aplodontia rufa
TAAATTGCTTTCTTGTATGAAGTTTAATCTTCTCTGACACCTGCCCAATATAATTTTTCAAAAATTTTACTTTTCAGTTGTATAATCATTTAGTTCCATTTCTATATATGAATTTATAACTGATATATTTTGTGCATCTTTTCTTCTATAGTTATTAACATTTATAGTAGTTTTTTTAAACCTCCTATGCTAATTCTATCATGTAGTTCCTCTCTTGTTTCTACTGACAATTTTTTTCTTTTGATTTTGGCTCTCTTTCGCTTCTTCACAAGTCTCAAAATGTTTATTGTGTGCTAAACACTATGGAAGAAACAATAGCTGAAAGTAAAGTTAGAATATATATCTGTAATACTCTCTCAATATCTACCTTTCTATCTACCTACCTTCCTTCCTGTCTGTCTATCTGTCTGTCTGTCTATCGATCTATCATCTATCTTCCCTGAATTGCTCTGTAGCATCTAGGGCAAGATCTCTGAATGTATCAGGAGTTATACTATGCGGGGATGGGTTACAACTTTAATTTCAGTTCATTTACAGTTTTAAATGTTTGAGGGTTTGGTCAGGTACTCTCCAACTTGGCTTTGGCATCTAAAGACCATTAAGAAAATCTCTGCTTTCTTATATAACCCTAGTTAACTGACCCCCAAATTTTTTCTTTATTTAACTTATAGAGAAGTAAGTTGGATGGAGGATGGACTGCTGCTTTAGTTAATCCTATTTCACTAAAATTTTACACGTTTCGAAGTAGGTCAGATACCTTCTTTCAGGACTTTGGGATCTACACACCATTATATCTGTTTTCTAGTTTCCTCAACTATCATGTATTTAACAAAAACACTTGTGCAAGATTTAGAAAGTTGGGCTGATCATTTTTTCCCTTGTGGTCTATTCTATACTTCAATTCCTCAAAATAGTCCTACATGCTCACTTGAAATTTAAAATTTAGTTTTTGTTTGTTCAAAACACTGCCTTTTATAAAATTGTTTCTCTGCCCTCCCTTGAACATACAATGCCACAGTCCCAGACTTTTGAGCAGCTGTGTTTATTTAGCAATGTCTCCTTCCTTTTTGGAGCTTGGTTCATGTTTGGACTTCTTTTTATGTAAGCACTTGGAGATTTTTAGAAGAAGGAATGATGCCTTTGTTTACTAAATGTTCTCTTGTGACAGCAAAACAACCGTATTTCAGTTTTACAATTTACTGGAAATGGGGTACACACATTAAGGTTTTAAAGACATCAAGTTGCTATGACCTTACTCTGAATTTTAATGATAACTTTGTGAAGACCCATCTACTGACCCCATTTAAGAATTTTCAAAAGGATTTGAAATAGCAATTTTTTTCCTTGAATCTAGACTGCATGTTTTCAATAGTGTGAAGCAAATTAGAGCTATTCTGATTTTTATGAGGAGATGGGAGAGTCCTATACAACTGCATGAGGCCTATCATCAAATCATATGCAACACATTAGCTTTTAATATCACATTCCCCCAAGAGACGGACAGGCTTTGAATGTCTTAATAGCTAATAGCATAGCCATGACAAACATGTTGTATATTTTGTATCCCTTTTCAAGGCCCATGTATATAAAACTGTTTCCATCTTAAGTTAGGTTAAATGTTCAGATGATAAAAGACTTCTAGCAGCAAATGACCATAACTTCTTTTTAAAATATTTTTTCTTTTTAAAAATATTTTTGACATGTGCTTAATTTTTTCTTTTTGCATTCAGCTTTTTTATAATTATCACTCACAGTGGGATTCATTATGTCATATTCATACACGCATATAACACACTCTTTCAAATGCAACATTTGTTCCTTGGAATGTTTAAGATATTGCCCTTTTGGGAAGAAGAGAACTATGCAAGATTGATTTCTTTGTTTTTGTTTGGTTTCTGTGTTTTCTTGTTTTATAATTAAAAAGTGTTGCCCGAATGTCAAGTTTAAATAGTGATGAGACTGTGCTATGCTATCAGAGAAGCTGTCAGGAAGATTCTTCTGTGGACATTTTAAAAGATTAGGCCAACATATTGAATAAATGAAGTGCAGTACTGTGAATCATAATGTATTTCACTGAGCTTTACCTGGAATTCTTATTTGACCTTGTGTTTTTAATATAAAGTAAAAGATGAAAATATGTAACTGAAGGGAAAATGGAAATCATTTATTAAACATGAAGTGGAAGATGGAATCAATTCATTGCTGTAATATAATCTGCAATGTGAAGTTTACTATTTAAGATGTCTTTGTATATTATAAAAAATTCAAATTCAAAATGGCTTAAACAATAAAGAATTACTCCACATTATAAAAGGTCCTAATGTAGAGAGAATCCAGAATAGCAGATGAGAGCAGCTCAAGAATGCTATCAAGGTCTCCTTTCGGGGTGTATAATGCTGCGCATCACACATGGATATGAAAATGTCGGATGAAAGAAAACAGAGACTTCCTGTGTGCCTCATTTATTCACGGAGAATACCTTTCCAGTCAACTCCCAAGCCTCTCAGCCTCTCAGCAAATGTTCCTTATCTTTTCTTTTTTCCCCCCTGAAGTAGAAATACATGCTTATGTTTAAACCAATCTGTCGATATAAAAATAAAATAAAATAAATGGCACAAGAGATTAAATTAAGCAAATCACGCTTCAGTCTCCTGTAGATACTCACAAACACATGGCCGTATAGTTCGAAGTATGGTAGAAAATAGAGCAAAAACAAGTCTGCAGTGAAGTGGGTAATTGGTGGTGAGGACAGAGTGAAATATCCAACAGACTCAGGTAAAGGGGACACCTAGATGGATGTACAGGTGTCACCCAAGCTTCTTTGGCACTCATGGGCCCAGACAACACCAAGCTGTCAATGCTTTGACCTGACGTGGGTGAAGCTCAACCCACATAATTTGAGACCCTTTTTTTTTTTTTTTTTTTTAACCATTCTCACACGAAGTTTTAATGTCTTTCTCATCCCTCCTTACTTTTCTGAAGACTCTGGCTACCTTCCTGATAGCTCACAGGTAAAATATCTTCCTTATTTCAAAAATGGGTGAATAAAAACCAATCCCTATTTTCTGTCTCCTAGCATTTTCTTGTTTTTATATTGGAGTCATCTGATGATCTAAAAAATTCATACTGTCCAGGCCACACTCCAGATTAGACTAGAATCTCCAGGGATGGAATGGCAACATCAATATTTTTTAAAGCTCTCAGTGTCCATCTAATGTTCAGCTAATGCTAACCACTGGTCTAGCCAGGTAAAGGGCCAAAGAACACAAGTAGATGGCAGTTTAGAAAATCAAGGAAGATTAAGGATAACTGAAAAAGAATATTGGTTGACTATTATTTCAACCTCAAAATGCACCTAAAAAAAAGGATCGTGTATATACTAGCAGATTATGTTTATTAATACTATTTATAGTGATGATGATGGTAACCTTTCTTTGAAAAGAAAAAAATGAATTTCACTTAAGGAAAATCAGACAGCACACAAGTTCTCTTCCTTATCTTTAAATTAGAATCATCTGTTGATCTATAAAAATCCTAAAACTGAAAAACTGATAGTACAGCAGTTTGCTTTCATGAAAAATTAACTGACTTTCTTCAGTTAATAGTTTCTTAAATGTTACTGCTTGGTTTCTTAGCAATCAATTTTTTTCTTTACTTATTTCATTTAAATATTTCACATGGTACAGTAGAGATGAGGAGAGTCAGGGAAACAGTTTATTTTAAAATGTACTTATTTTCTAGTGTGCTAATATTGGTATTTCCCAAGACTACACTGCATGTTCTATTTTTGAAAGGTCGACAAATAAGGTAAAGGCACAACTTTCAGAATTTTATGAAAACCTCAGAAGTCAAATTTTATAAAAATTGTTGTGGATAGCACTGTGTTTGTTATTACTTGAAGGAATAATTATGCTAACTGGAGCAAAACAAAGGGACTTGCTTCATAAATACACCACACATTTCTTTGATTTCGCCTTTGTTATTTTTTAATAGAGCATTTGGCAATGAAATGGGAAAATGAACATCATCTAAAATTATCTAGTGCAGGAAAGTTTTTTTCTCTTCTGAAAGGCAATAATCTTTTGTTGCATTTTCTTGGTGGGGAGATGTGTATATTATTGTAAGTAGGTTTGAAATCATAGAGAAGACCCTATCTGTTTTGAATGTTCAATAAGTGTACTGCAGGGGCTGGAGCCAGTGGCTCAGCAGTTATGGCACTTACCTGGCAAGTGCAAGTATGTGAGTTTGAACCCCAGCACCACGTACACAGCAAAGTCTTGGAGCAATGAAAGCCACATGAAAAACTAAATAAAAATTGATTTTCTCTTTCTTTCTCTCTCTCTCTCTGTCCCTCTCTCTCAAAAAAAAAAAGTGTACTGCAGAAGACAGCTTTCTAGGGTTGCCCATTAACACACAACTCTTCCCCGGAAAACATACCTCACCTCTCTCAACCTGGGCAGGTACAAAAGTACACACAGATGTTTGTGTTATCTCAATACTAACCTCTCAGATGATGATCTTTAGAAATGAGGGAGACACAAGAAGAGCAGAGCGTTTGAACTGAAAGATGCAGAGATTCAGAATAAGGAGTCATATCAAAAGAACAATAATATACAGATTTCTGACCCTGATGTCTCTGAACTGACTGATTCTGACCCTTTCTGAGTCCTTTTTTCAACATTCTATTTTATTTCATGAAACACTACAGTATATTTTCAATAAATATATTGTTTGCTTAAAGTAGATTGATGTGGTTCCCTGTGATATGCAACCAAGAGAACCATGACAAAGATTTTCAGCTTATAAACAGTTTGAAATCCTCTTGTGTCGCCCTTCTATTTTTTAGATTAGTGAACTGAGACTTGAAGAGGTTTAGTCAATCACACAAAGCTATAAAACTATCTGAAAAGAACAAATCTAACTCAAAGTTTGTTATACTACCCATAATAGATTTTCAAGTTAATATCTTTATGTTAAGGAAGAAAAAAAAAAAGCAAATTTGCTTCATGACAGAATATAAAGTAAAGTAATAGAGGCATGAAATTATCATCACTTGGAATATGGTATATATGACATACTTATTATGAATTAAATGCATGCTATTTAATGCTGAAAATGAAATGGAGATATAAGCCTCTATGAATTAGGAAACTTGGGGCAATATTGTTAATGGCTTTAAACTCTTTCTACTAGGAAATCATGATGAATTTGGGATGTAATTTTAACTCTACGGTCTACAGTGTTTGTGTTCCATGTATAGACAGAACAGAATCTTAGAAGCCAACATTGAAAGAAAATTTCTAAGTCTATTTACCAATTAACCATCTGGAATACTTGTCTATCACTATATTTTTAAGTCCACATAGTCATAAATTCCATACAAGTGTGACAGTAATTTATTTATATGAATATCTTTTATGTATTAAGAGTAATTTTGATGGCATGACTTAAAGAGCTGAGAGAGCTACAAGTGAAAAGGAAAGGCATAAAAAATCACTCTTAGGTGTACTCTGAACTGCAAAATTAGATTCTAGACACAGGAAAAATCTTTCTGAGTATGATTTCCTGGGTGCTATTTTTTTCTAATTTTTAATTTCTGACATGAAGGTTTTTCAGTGTTCCAAAATTGCCTGTTTCACCTAACTGTTCAAGATCCAGTTCCATGTTATGACTTCAAGGAATATTCACCATGAAATCATTACAAGAATGCCAGTTGGCATATATCTGTTCCTCACACTCAAGGAACTACATGTGCATAGATGTATTCATGGGCATCCTTAGGTGACCAAACTCTAAACTAGGTGTTATATACCTCCAAATAAGTTTAGGATTTAGAAGTAATAAGAGATAGGTACATATAATACAAGGGGCAGGGATGGAAACAGTGGTTTACTGAATGCAGAATGAATATGGAAGAAGCCAATCTTACAATTCTAAATCAGGGATAATATTAGGTATAATTTCTAAGTTAGGTGTAATATGGTGTTTTGTTTATTGTAACTGGTTGGAATAGGTAAATAATTTTGGTGACTTGATAAATGTTATAACTATTTTAAACAGATACATGTAATATACACTTTGATACTATCATTTCATAACATTTAGCAAATCTATGCAATAAAACCCTGTAAAATATTTCTTATTTCATCTACCAATATGGCACTTGTCTCCCAAATGTCAGGAACATCTGTAATAACATATTAATGGTTCATCCTCTCTCTTTCATTTAAATTGATACATATGGATTTTTTCCATATATATATTTACTTATTTATATATATATTATTTATATATATTTATAAATATATATATATATATATTTACTTATTTATTAGATGGATATAGAGATACAATTGAGGGGGAAACATTATCAAACATTCCAGAACTATTGTATACATACTTAGTTATCCAGGGCTAATACCATATCATGGATGCCCAGCTTTGGTTCCCCCTGTTGCTGTTTCCCCCAGAAGAACCCCTGAGTTAAATGGATATCTTGTGGAGGACAGAGATCTCCTTCTGAGGTGATTCCCCCATATTCCCATTCTCCAGTCTCCTAGGAGTTCTTCCTGTACCCTTCACCCCATCCCCCTCCCTACGCCTCCAAGTATCCCAGGGAGTCATCTCCCTGTTGCATTGAGAATCATACAATTTGAAGTTATTATTAGCTTAGCCGTCTAACATACTGCTTCCCCATGTATTCTAGCTTCCACAGATGAGAGAAACCATTCGGCCCGTGAGTCTCTGAGATTGGGATACTTCACTTAGCATATTTCTTTCCATCTCCATCCATTTGGCTGCAAAAGCCATAATATCTTCTGTAATGGCCGAGTAGTATTCCATTGTATATAAGTACCAAAGCTTTTGTATCCACTCATCAAGTGAGGGGCATTTGGGTTGGTTCCATAATCTAGCTGTAGAAAATTGAGCTGCTATCAACATTGAGGAAGCCACATCACTATAATATGCTGATTTTAACTCTTTTGGGAAAATACCCAGGAGAGGGATAGCTGGGTCATAAGGTGGTTCCATTCTTAATTTTTTGAGGATTCTCCATACTGCTTTCCATAGTGGCTGAACCAGTTTGCAGTCCCACCAGCAGTGTGACAGTGTTCCTCTTTTCCCACAGCCCCTCCAGCATCTGTTGTTGTTAGAATTTTTCATTTTTGCCACTCTAACAGGAGTGAGGTGGTATCTCATTGAAGTTTTGATTTGCATTTCCCTTATAGCTAATGATGTAGAGCATTTTCTCATATATTTATGGGCTTTCTGGACTTCCACTGGAGAGAAGTTCCTCTTGAGTTCTTTAGCCCATTTATTGATTGGATTATTTGTGAGTTTGGTGTTTCGTTTCTTTAGTTCTTTATATATTCTGGATATTAGCCCTCTGTCCGAGGTGTAGCAGGCAAAGGTTTTCTCCCATTCTGTAGGTTCTTTCTTGATGCTCTTGACTAGATCTTTAGCTGTGCAAAAACTTTTTAGTTTAATTATATCCCGTTCATTTATTCTTGACTTTACTGCTTGAGCCATGGGAGTTTTGTTGAGGAAGTAGCTGCCCACTCCTATGTCCTGTAGTGTTGACCCTACTTCTTTTTCTAGTAAGTTTAGAGTTGTTAGCTTAATATCCAGATCTTTGATCCATTTTGATTTAATTTTTGTGCGGGGCGAAAGATAAGGATCCAGCTTCAGATGTCTACACATGGCTGTCCAATTTGTCCAGCACCATTTGTTGAACAGGCTATCTTTCTTCCACACTATGCTTTTTGCCCCCTTTATCAAATATCAAATAGTTAAAGATATGGGGGTTTGTCTCAGAATCTTCTATTCTGTTCCACTGATCTTTGGTTCTGTTTTGATACCAATACCATGCTGTTTTTGCTACTACAGCTCTGTACATATGTATTTTTAATTCAATATCTGATATAAATGATAAAAGAGTTAAGAATAACGTACCTCATAGTATGGAATTGCAAATATATATAATTTATCTTAAATTAGTTCAGGAATGATTGTATAGAATGATGATATAGGAGAGATTTTTTCAAAAATAGCTGTGTTTGATGCACTTCTGGAATGGAGATTAAGTGCTTCCAAAAATCTACAATAATTGTAAAAAATCAGTTCAAGACTTTGGAAACTAGCCAAAAGTTCACAGCAAGTCATTGAGTATTTAAGAAAAGCTGATGAATATCAGTGGGAACATAGCATTTTAACCTGCTCTGTTCTCATTTCTATATCACATGCTCTACAGTAGCTTTTAAAACCAACAGTTAGAGGTGAGAGTAAACTCCAGGCTTGAGTGAAAGGTTGTAAAACTCATGTGTTAGGCCCAGCAAAGGCATAGCAACACATAATCTAAGGGAACCATAGATATGTAATGGGAGAGGGGAGAAGAGGAAGGCAAAGTAGAGGGAGGGAGGATGGGGAGAGATCCAGGGAGATAATCAACAATATAGGATACTCTTTACCCCCAAGAAGCCAAATGATACTTATGTAATCCTTCAGTTCTGGAAAATTCACAATCTACACATTTATATTGATTGTAGGGGTGAAAATAGAAGAATCGAGATACTAGAGTATGGGTGATGTGGGGTAACTCTGGTTAGGAGCATATGCATATCATATTGTTACATTATACCCATTTAGGACTATAACTCCTTTATAAAAAATTTTAAAAATGTAAAAAGAATAAAATCTAAGTGAAATTAACCCCCCCAAGTTATATAAGCATAAGCATGGTGTTTGAGAAATCAGCAGCCTAGCAGTCACAGGATGGATCAGGATAGGTTTGGAGCTTTCACCCTCCTCCAAAGCCCATCTCAACAAACTTGTTACTATTTCCCTATCTGGAAGCTTCCTGAAAATCTCCAAACCTTTATTTGACCTGACTCAGAGCTTGCCCGGTATGAACAGCCATATCCTCAGACCATTTATTAGAAAATAACTAGTGACAATTGCTTAACAGCATAGCTGCCTGAGACATCAATACTCAGTGGAACTAACAAGAGACTGAACAAAATAAAACAAAACAAAAAAACTTAAAAGGAAAACTGAGGAATGAGATGTAGGGAGTTTTCAAAAACTCCAGCAAATTGCTAAGAACATTGAAGGCCAAGAACACATGCAGGGGTATGTGGACTCCAAGGAAAACCCTGGGAAGGTTGCCTTTAATGAGCTGGTAGCAGGAAGAAAAAGCTAAGGCAGTGTTGTAAACTACCTGAAGAAGCAATTAAAGCATACCTCAATACACACACACATACCCCATTGGCAAGGCCTGAGAGATTTATTGGTTCAACGCACTTTTAATTAAAACTCTCTACCTTTCTCTAATCATTTGCTATACACTAAGTTAAGTGACCCGAAATTGTTGAGGCGATATTTGACAAAAACTCAACTTTACAGATTTACTTTAGGGAAATCACAAAAATAAAAACCAGCTGTAATAATAAAACATGATGGAGAGGTGTGAGGAATCTGATGTTTGGAGTTGATATACTATATTACTTTAAATGTCCAGTTCTTTGCAAAAAATTATGAAGCAAACAACAAATAGGAAACTATGGCACATAAATGGGGAAAGAAGAGGAATTTTCCCTGCAAAATCATAGATATTGGACTTATTGGACAAAAGCTTTTAAAAAACTGTCATATGATCAGAAAACTAAACGATATCATGGCTAAAGACTTAAGAAAAAAAGAGAATATAAAGAAACATATAAATAATATAAATCAACTACATAGGAATTATAGACCTGAAAAGTGTAATTGAAATGAAAAAAAATTTTGAGAATGACTTTTCCCACCATTTATATATTGTACTTCTAACCTCTAATATTTTAGAATGTGACCCTATTCAGACATAGAATCTTTTTAGAGGTAACAAAGTTTAAAAAGTCAATTAGGCTTGCCTCTATCTGACTGATATCAGTGTAAAAGAGAGATTTGGAGACGAATACACAATGGAGAACCTCTTGGGAACATCAAGGCAGAGAGTAGGATATTGTATAAGCAAGGAATAGCAAATACTGTTATCAAACCACCAGAATAGAAGAGAGGCATAGAACAGAATCTTCCTAACAGACCTCAGAAGAAATTATCCACTCTGCTGACATATTAATTTCAGACTTCTAGCCCCAGAAAGTTCCTCTGATGTCCACTTTCACCATTCCTATTCAACATAGTCCTTGAAACTCTGGCCAGAACAATTAGGCAAGAGAAGGAATACAAACAGTCAAAGAAAAGCTCAAACTATTTCTGTTTGCCGATGACATGATTATCTATTTAAAAGACCCCAAAATCTCCACCAGAGCACGTCTAGTGTTCATAAATGAATTCAACAAGTTAGCAGGATACAATATCAATATTCACAAATCAATTTCATTCCTCTATTCCAATGATGAACATACTGAGAAAGAAATTAGGAAAGTTACTCCATTCACAATAGCTTCACAAAAAGAGTACTTGTGTATCAATCTAATGAAAGAGGTAAAGAACCTCTATAATGAAAATTACAGAACACTAAAGAAAGAAACTGAAGAAGACCTTAGATTATGGAAAAAAAAATTCCATGTTCTTGAATAGGGAGAATTAATATTATCTAAATGGCCATATTACCTAAAGCACTATACAGATTCAATGCAACACCCATCAAAATTCCAATGACCTTCTTCCCAGAATTAAAAAAAGCACAAAATTCATTTGGAAAAGTAAGAGGCCCAGAATAGCCATAGCAATCCACAGTGAGAAAAGTGAAACTGGAGGAACAACAGTACCACAGAGATATAATAATACATTATACTACAGAGGTATAATAACAAAAACGGCATGGTACTGGTACCAAAATAGACATGAAGATTAATAGAATAGAAGACACACAGACAAACTCACATAAATATAGTTACCTCATACTCTACAAAGGAACCAAAACCTTAAGTTGGAGAAAAGACAGTCTCTTTAATAAATGGTACTGGGTTAACTGGAAATTCATGTGTAGTAAAATGAAACTAGTTTCTATCTCTCACCTTGCACAAAACTCAAAGTGGATCAAAGATCTAGGAATTAGACCTGAAACCATGCATCTACTAGAAAAGGTAGGCCCAACACTCCAACACATTGACTCAGCAACTGCCTTCCAAAATAAGACCCCCAAAGTGCCAGAAGTAAAAGAAAAAAAAATAAATGGGATGGCATCAAATTGAAAAATCTCACAGCAAAGGAAACAAAAGCAAGACAGAACCTAGCGAATGGGGAAAAAAAACTTTGCCTCCTTCACTTCAGACAGGCCATTAATATCCAGGATATACAAAAAACTTAAAAAGCCTAACACCAAAACAACCAATACTCCAGTCAATAAGTGGGCAAAGGAACAACACTTCTCAAATGAAGAAATACAAATAGTCAACAAATACATGAAAAAATGCTCAATATATCTAACAATTAGAGAAATCCAAATTAAAACTACACTGAGATTTCAACTCATTCCAGTTAGAATGGCAATAATAAAGAATATCAATAACAAATGTTGGCAGGGATATAGGGGAAAGGGTACAATTATACACTGTTGGTGGAATTGCAAACTGGAAAACTGGATAGTCCTCAAAAAACTTGGAATGGATACACCATTCAACCTAGCTCCCCCACTCCATGGTATATATCCAAAGGACGTAATATCAGCTTACTACAATGATGGAGCCACATCAATGTTTGTAGCAGCTCTATTCACAATAGCTAACCTATGGAACCAACCAAGGTGCCCTTCAACTGATGAATAAATTAAAAAATTGTGGCATATACACATTCAATGGAGTATTACTCAGCCATAAGGATGAATGACATTATGCCATTTGCTGGCAAATGGATGGAACTGGAGGATATCATGCTAAGTGAAACATAGCATGTCCGAAAAAAAATATCAAATGTTCTCTCTGATATATGGACGCTCACCTGAAATAAGGAAAAGAATAGAGGAACGGAGGAAGGAGGAATGAAATAGGAAAAGTTAATGGAGGGAATCAGACTCAACTTGGTCATTTCCAAATATGAGCATAATGTAGTGAATCTCATCAATATATAATTCAATGAATCATTAAAAAACCCAAAAATCAGTAAACAATAGAAATACCAGTAGAGGGAAGAGAAAAGGAGAGGGGTAGGGGGGATATTTGGACTCAATTAGAATAAGCTATACTGCATGCTCTAATAAAAATGTAAATGCTCCATCCTATTGTCAAATATACTAAAAGAACAAGTGGTGAGAGAAAGGCAGAAGGGGAAATACTGGAACTGAGTTAAAACAGGGTACATTCCAAGCATTTATACATATGTCACTGTACATATTATTGTCATGTATTTAAAAAAAAGTTCTTCATAGGTTAAAAAAAGGAATGCCACAATTGTGTGCAACTACCATGAACCAATAAAAATAAACTTTTAAAAGAGTAAAAAATAAATAAAATATTTCATTAACACCTAAAAAAGTAATTTGTAATCTGAGACTGTCTTAAATTAAGATATTACTTAGAACCCCCAGTACAAGAAATAAGATAATAACTCAAAAACCTCTAGTAAAGATACTAAAGAATTAAAATGGTTTGCTAAAATTATTTAACACCAAACAGCATTAATGGAGGAATAGAGGGACATAAAAGATACAATACTTAGAAAATATACAGCAACACAGCAGATGGAAATATTACCTTATCAGTAATTATATTAATTATAAATTGAATAATTAACTCTAGTCCAGAAGCAGAGATTGGCAAAACAGATAAAAATCATGAAGTCACCATCTCCTGTCTGTAAGAGATGCATTTTAGAAAAACAGTTTGAAAATAATAAGAGGTGCAAACATAAACTTAAAAGGAATGGTTATACTAACAGAAAAATTGATTGTTAGACAAACATTATCCCTGGACACAAAGGATACTTCATGATTATAAGTCATTTCACCACAAAGACATAAAAATGATAAATATATATGCCCCCAGTAACATAGCTCAAAAAAAGATGATAATATTAAAGGGTTAAATAATTCAACAGTAATTATTGGTGACTTTAATTAACCATTTTTAATAATGGAAAGAACCCAGAGAATGCAGTGAAAAACAAACAACAATATAAATCAACTACAGATGACAGACTTCCATAGGACACTACTCATCAACAATAACAGAATGTACTTAACAGCACATGGAACATTCTGAAGGACAGACTTTTAGGCCATAAAGTTAGTTTTAATGAATTTAAATAATTCAAACCATGCCAATTATGTTCTCTGAATACCATGGATTTGAATTAGAAATAAGTAACAGAAGAAAATTTGGGACGTTTGCAAATCCATGGAAATCAAACAACATAATCCTAATTACCAGCACGATGAAATAGAAATGACAAGGTAAATTAGAAAACCATTCGGAAGTAAAAATATGAAACACAATATGCCAAAACTAGTGGGATCTAGCAGAAGCAGTATTTAGAGGGAATTTTACATGCACAAATACTTTTTGAGAGAGAGAGAGCTGATACTGTTTATTAACTGACCAGATTACAAAAATACCATGGTAGATACCTTAGCTCATCCTTCTAATAACCCTGTTGATCTGGTCTTCCCTGTTTCCGGCATCTCCACCGTCTAAAAAATGGGTGGTCGTCTTCTTCATTGCACCACTATGAGAAGATAATTTGAAGGGCCACAGGAAGTTATTTGCTTTTTTGAAGTGTTTTCCAACAGTGTAGATCTCCATATAATGCCATATTTTGCAAGAGACTGAGCAATCACAGCATTATCTATCAAGGCAATTCATTTCTTAATGATTTTGCCATATTCACGCTTTCAGATTAGTTCATTTACTGACTTCTGGTTTGGGTATCCCCACACAAATTATGGTTCCACTATCCTCAGCATGTTGATTTAAGCCTACTGAGCTTAACAAAATATGTATATTTTTAAATGCTCAGTTCAGTTCCCTAACTTTTCACTTAACCACCATAAAAATAAATGCAAACAATACTCAAAGCAACATCAATATGGAAATAATAATTAAATAAGAGAAAAAAGGAATAGATAAGAGAAAATAGAGAAATTCAACCAAATAAAAAGTTGATTCTTTGAAGAGATTAAAAAACGGGACAAAACTTCAGCTATATTGACAAAAAACAAAGAAGCTAGGACTCAAATGCTAAAATCAGGAATGAGAAGAGATATCATTACTGACCTTACAAAAATAAAATGTTATAAGAGCATACTATAAAAAATTGTATCCCCAAAATTAGATTATCTAAATAAAATGGACAAATACCCAGAAAGACTCACACCATCAAAACTGACTCAAGAAGAAATAGAAAAATCTCAATAGACCTAATGTAAGTATAGAATGAATTAGTAATGACACTTTTCCCAAAGAATAGCTCATACATGGAAGTGAAAACTTCAACTAGATTTTTTAGAAAAAATATTATTCTCCTAACCTTGGATTTTATGCATAAAATGCCTTTATTTTTTACTTCAACATTAGTAATGATTAAAGTGAAGCATCAATTCTTCCTATGATAGATCAGAAACTAAGCAATCTTCCTTTATTATCCCTCCATTTTTCAGTTTTCATTTAAATAATCCAATTTTAAAATCCAGTTGTTGTTTTGTTCACATTGTTTATCTTCCTTAAGCATTTTCAATATTTAAATTCAATTTATAAATCATTAGCTATATGACTTATGACTTAATGCAGCTGCCTAGTTGACACTAAAATTCTTTCATGCATGTGCTTAATTCCCCTCCCCTGAAATCATGTCTCTCTCTGAACTGCTACATTAAATATGTGCTCTGGCAAATGTGATCCTTTATTGAACCTTATTTACATTTTAATTTTTCCCACCTTCAAGCTTTCATCTCTCTTAGGCTTTGTCAAAGACTCAGAATCTTACTTCCTCCACTAATTTTGCTTACCTCAGATAAGTCTTGGTAAAGCGTATTTCTTTCAGAATTACGATAGAATAAATTGTGGATTGTACAAGCACATACACATTCTCTTTCCACATCCACATATATTATTTCTCTCTCATTAGTATTTATGTCAATGCTTTGTAGAGAGTAGGTATGGGTACTTAATGAATATTTAATATCCTGACTGATATGTTTCTCTTGTTAAGTTTTCCTGGACTTGGATTTTATTTCGCTTTTGGAGATACTGGGGCTTGATCTCAGGGCTTGCACATGTTATATAAGTGCTCTACCACTGAGCTACATTCCCCCAGCCACATCCTTCACAAAATACTGTTGGTATATACTTCTCCTTTCTTTCCTACTGCTGAAGAGCCTAACCTAGATGTGACCAAGGGTATCTTCAGGCAATTCCATTCCATCTTACATTTCCATTTACTTTGACCAACTTCAATTACTATTCTTTCTTTTTCACAAATGAAGTCTGTTTATACTTCATATTTTTGTGGTTATTTTCAGGAATGATCCTTTCTCAGTTGGCATTTACTTAAAAGATCTGTCCTCAGCATGAAAAGCCTGCATGGAATTCACTGCCTATGCTAAAATGTGAACTGTTGTTTCCTTTTAATGTGTGCTTTCATGATAGCATTAATTCCTTAAAATACAGTACTTCATCAGGATCAAATGTAACATTTACTTTACCCAGACTTGAACTATTATTGGTAAAAAGGATTGTTTTTATTTCAACTAATAACTATAAACCTTCCTACAAGTGGTTTCATTATTTTTACCTCATTATCCAATTTCTATTTCCCGCTCTTAAGTCCTCTATCATAATATAAAGAAACATTCAATGAGGTGCTTTTTCTGTAACATATGTTTTCATTTATGTGTGTGCTTAATAGAACTCACAAAAACATTCACAAAACTAAAAGCCATAGCTCTCTGGTCAACACAAAGCTCATATTTGTGCTCTAAGTCTAAAAAGAATATTGTCACCATCAAAGAAGCTTCCTTTCTGTACTCTCCCAATCACCATTCACCTTCTTCCCTGACACAGCTAACCACAATGTTGATTTTTTTCCCATTGCTTTATAGCTTTATCTCCCAAACATGCATTCCTGAACACCATAGTTTAAATGCAGTCCCATCACATTCCATCTTTCATTGTGAGCTTCTTTGCTCAGTGTTACGATTTTGAAATCTATTCATGGTGTTGAGTTCAGTGGCAGGATCATTCATTCATATGTCATTTTCTTGTATAGAATTCTATTGATAAACACAGCACAATAAGTTCATTGTATTACTAAGGCACATCTTGGTTTGTTTATGTTTTTAGCGTACAAATAAGATTATTATGAAAAATTTTCCATTCTCTTCCAGGCACCTGCAATTTGTTGAGTGCTCCTAGGAATTAGAGTTTCTGGGTTATAAATTGCACATACATTCAACTTTTATAGATACTGTTGAATTCTGCAGACATAAGTACTAATTTACATAATCCTGCCAACACTGTAGGTCTTTCATTTTGTTCCAGATCTGTGTTCACATTTTGTTTGGTCATTTTTTCATTTACAGCCATTCTGGGTATTGTGCTGGGTCTATGATAGTATCTTGTTGAACTTTAAATATGTATTTGTATGGTGACTGATTATTCATGTGTTTATTGACCCTATGGAAATTCACTTTGCTAACTGTCTGATCTGCATCTCTTGGTCATCATTCCACCAGTCTGTGGGTCTTTTCCTTCATTTAACATTTTTTTAAAAAATTCTGGATGTAGGTCATTTGTCAACTATAGAAAACTTGCCTTCTAACTCCCTTACTTTTTGATGAACAGAAAAGTCTTAATGTGTTCAAATCTAACATTTTCCCTTCTACTTAGTTTTATATTTCTTTTAAAAGGGAACATTCTGACTTCATGAAGATACTCATTTTATGATTTCTTACTTAAATCAGTAATACACTTAGAACTGATTTTAGAGGGTGGTTTGGGAGAGGTTTCAAAATTCCCTCAAGAATTTGTTGATTTTAGGATCATTTATTTAAAAGTTCATCTTTACTGTTCTGCAGTGCCTTTCTGATAAAAATGTTAATATATTTTTAAAGACCATTTCTGTTCACTCCCAGTAAATTTGTCTATTTGTGTATTATTTCTGCAATCTGACATTAATTCTTATAACCTTATTGGGCTTCAATATCCAATATCAGACATCTTTTGGTCTATTGAGTTATTTGCTGTATTTGATATTATCTTAATGATCTTTTAATAATTCATTTTATATTAATTTTCAGTTCTTAACAATGCAATTTTGTATATCAACCTTATATTCAAAACCCTTAATTTTCTGATAGTTCATTTATAGATTTCTACATACAACAGCAGTAACATCTATAAATGTGTCTTTATTCCTTTTTTGCTTTTTTTGTTTATTACCTTTCCTTTCATTACCCAACAAGGATCTAAATCACAATATTGAATAGACTTGATTATCAAGCTTGTTTTGCTCCCCATTCACAAGGGAATATGCTAGAATATCACCACTAAATATAATGTTTATCAAATTTACCAGATGAATGAAATTTAAATTGAATGCCTCTGAGCTGAATGACAAAACTCTGACCTGGAGAACGAGGGAGTGCCGGATTTTAAAAGTTGATCAAAGCATAAAGATTAGAAATATGCAACAAGGTCATGATTAAAATGAAAACCCTTCTGTAAAGCCAGAGAGAGGCTATACATGTTGGAGAATGACTGAAAAGGATTTATTTCTGTTTCCTACCATAATTAAATTGGTTGGGGACAGGTGAGTGAAGATGGGAAGAAGGACAGTGTTCATGAATCAATAGATGAAATCAATTTTTGTTTATCTTTCTTGAGAAATTCCACAGTGCTCTAAATCTATGTCATCACAAGTAAGCAAGAAAGGTTTCAGAAGAGCTTCCTGAAGGAGAGGCCATGGGAGGACCTCTCTTCCCCAAATGTGGCTCCCAAGGTTCAAGTTAGATAAAGCTGTAAGAAAGGTTCTGGGTACTATGAATCGGATGGTGATGTTTACTAAAATTAAGAGTCAGTTTCTCCCAGATGAAACTGTCAAAGGAGGAGACCATCGAGGAGAGTCAGTTGCTAGAAGTAGTATGTAGCTGAGTTTCAGGGTCACAGAATCAGGAAGAGATAAAGGGCTTGAGCTGCTTAAATGTCATCATCAGAAATCCCCAAGAAAAGATAATGACCCACACAGATAAGGAGTGAGACAACATCATGGTAACCAGAGGACAGCAGGAGGATCACATGGCTCTCTCCCATCTCATAATTTTATATTAACTTATGCTATGTACCCAGATCCTGTCCTAAGAGGAGGTAGAGGAGAGAGTTAGAATAATACTTAAGTATCCTGGTTGAGAACTCAGCTGCTGTGCTGAGGTTGAGGCTCAGGCCCAGGAAGCAGGGTTTGCAGCTTGAGCAGTTGAAAGATGCAAGATGCAGTTGGGATAGTAATCATTCTTTATATGGAGACAAAAATATCACCTAGCCACGCACCATGAGCCATTTCGATACCACTTAAAAGAGAGAGAGAGACACATCTGTGGAAGCTAGAACACATGGGGAAGCAGTAGGTTAGATGGCTAACCTAAGAATAACTTCAAATTGTATGATTCTCAGAGTAATAGGGGGATGGCTCCCTAGGATACTTGGAGGTGTAGGGAGAGGGATGGGGAGGGGGGAGGATTTATGAAGAACTCCTAAGAGACTGGAGAGTGGGAATATGGGGGAACTATCTCAAACAGATGTCATTCCTTCACGAGATACCCATTTAAAGCAAGAGTTCTTCTGGGGGAAACAGTGACAGGTGAAACCCAAGGTGGTCATCCATGATTTGGCATTACCCCTGGATAACTAAGTATATATACATTGGTTATTGATGGTTTGATAATGTTTTCCCCTCAATTGTATCTCTATGTACTTCTAATAAAAAAAATAGAGAGAAAATCAATTTTTAATGAGTTTTTCACATGGCTTTTGCTCTGACACTTAGTTGTGTATGAGGGTGCTGGAGTTTGAACCTGTGTACTTGTGCATGCCGGGCAAGTTCCATAACCACTGAGCCACTGCTCCAGCCCCTATAGGACTTTTTTATATGCAGGCCAAAGGTGGCACATTGCCAACAGGTTAGGTAGGTGGGCACATGCTCACCAGCAAATATTTATGACCTTGAGTACATACACTGAATCAGTGTATGTAATCAGTGTTCATGGCCATGACCTGAAAACAGACTCCTGAGGCCTCAGTGAGGGAGCTGAACCAAAGCCACTTTGGGCCTTCCCAACATCAGCCTTGAGAGAAATAAGAGAACAACTGGAAGATAAAAGTTAATATTTTCCCAGATAGTCTAGATGAGGCCTCTGTTAAATTATCTTTGCTGAAATAAACTTTTTTGTGATGCCATCTGCCCTTATTGAAAGATGGAATAATGGTTAATAAAATTTCTAAGAAATTCATGATGGTTTACATTGAGAAGAGATTGTTCTCAACATTTTTTTGTTATTACATTTCCTAACGCTCTCTTTATGAAAATCCTCAGGAAAGATTCCTTTCTGGTCTTAAACAGAAACTTCTGGAATTTTTTTCTCAGTATCTTTATTGACATTTTGAATCCTGTAACTGACTCAATTTTCTTTTTGTATTTATTAATGAAAAACTTGGGGATAATTCTGAAATCCCGCTGTAACCCCAAGCATTAAAAGGGAAAATTACTTTAATTATATCAAGAATTTGAATATTAAATTTATTTGTTTATAGACTAAACAAAACAGGATTTAAGTATCAAGCAGCTCATAGAATCACAGCAGGTTCTGAGAAGACCCAGCCAAGGCCATGGTCAGACAGCATTTGTAGCATAATGGATTTAGGCCACAGAAAGTAACATAATTGGCTACAGTCAATTGGTTACATCCTAAGTAGTTAGTGGAGTATCAGGTTCATGCAACCAACCAGAGTTCAGTGACTGTGATCAAGCTTTATACTGGTTTTGTCTATTGGTCCCAGTACAAGTTGCCAGTCCAAATACAAGGCCTCTTATGATTTTATTTAACCAAAGTATTAACATTTTTGTAGTAGTCCTTTAAAAAGTATTATGAAAACTATTATCAACCATATACAAAAGGAGAGAACAGTATCATGCACACCCATTTGCTGAAAACACAGGTCAACAATACCTAAAATGTCCACACTTGTTTTATGTATCCCACCTAACCTTTTTTCTATCCCATTGGACTATGTTGAAACAGGATCCCGGATATCATGTCATTTCATCTGCATTTATTTCATTATGTACCTCTAAAGAATAAAGATTCAGCTGGGGAATTTCTACCTGCCCTGAGAGGCAGAAAGATGTATGAGATGTGAATTTCTAAAACAGGATTAAATGAGATAACCATCTTAAATTATATTAAGAAAGCAAAATACCAAAAAGTAAATAAATAAAAAGAATTCCAGGGACTGGAGTGGTGGTTCAGTGGTTATAATGCTTGCCTGGCATGCACAAAGATGCTAGTTCAAATTCCAGCACCACATATACAATGAGGTGTTGGACCAACGAAAGTCACATGGAAAACTAGATAAAATTGATTCTCTCTCACTGCCCCTCTCTTAAAAAAAAAATCCAGAAAATGAGCCTAGTTTAAGAGAGAAGAGATCCCAATGAGGTTGCTATCATTCTTGGCTGAGCAGTGAGAGGGGTGAAAAGAGGAGATCAGGGGATGACTTAGCTCCATTTTGAAAAGGCAAGGAGGATCTGGCTCAGTGGTTTAGGATCCCTGCAAGCTCCAAAAAAAGAAATAGAGTTAGGTTTACCTCTCAATTCTCTCCCATTAAATGTTCTTCATCCATTGCTCACATGGAATTTTGGAGGTAGGGCAGGAGAACTGAGAGAAAGCTCCTGGGGCAGGAGTCAAATGAAGCCTACAGCTGAGTGGGGAGCAGGACGGACAAGAAGGTCCGCTCTGAGCCACCCTGGGCCTGTTGGAGGCTGAGGACCAGGCAAAAGAACCAAGAGAGCTCCCTGCTCATTGCAAACTTCTGCTGAAAGGAAGCTTCTGGTCCTGCCACCAATCACCTCAAGCTGATGATCTGCTGAATGGAAAGCAACAAGGCCCAGACCTGCTTCAACTACAGATGAGGCTGAGTCAGCTCTTCCACACTCCTCTCTGCCTTACACCAGCAGCTTCAGAGATGAGTTTTTTTTTTTTTTTTTCCTGAGAGTTTTTGCCTCACTGACATTTGATATGCAGTGCCTGGCATATAACAGAACATTCTGAGGTACTGGGAAGAGTAAAATGAAACCCAACTTAAAGAGAGGGTCTATGGAAGTAGACCTGTGGTGACCCAAATATTGCAACTTTCAGACAAATTGGAAACCATATTAAACAGAGGGTGGTCAATATACATAAACAGATGGGCAATTCCAGCAGAGACCAAAATTATTTAAAAAAAAAAAAAAAGATAGTGCTTCAAATGAAAAACTGCAATGTCAGAGGAAGAGAGAAATACAGCTAGGAAAAACATTATGTTGAAAAGTTGCAATTCCTTAATAACATCAAATACCCAATCGATATTCCAGTGTCTTAAATAATTTTACAGGTTGTTAAAACGTTCGGTACATGAAATTCTTGGTTTGTCTCTGAAAGTTTTTTTTCCTTCATCTCTTTTCCCCCATGTAATTTACAAGCGGAAGAAACTGAGCCTTATGAGCCTTATGGTCCCTCCCAGTCTGGATTTTGCGCATTAATCAGCATGTTTCTCTGTTCTTTATTTCCTGTAAACGAGCATTGCAATCTAGACAGTTGATCAGATCCAATTTCAGTTTTTTGAAGACAGTACCTCATAGGCAGTGTTATGTATTTTTATTATGATTCTATTATTTTTCTAGTAGAGTATTTCATTTCATTATTAGCCCACGTGTGTAAGTCCCTAGCAAAATGGATCAGAAAATTACCTAGTTTTGTCAATCACTTTCAGTTTGCTTTTAAAATTTTCATGCCAGGTATGTTTTTCTCTGAATTATTGAGTTATGAATTTATAAAATAACTTGAGCCTTTTTCATTGTGTGGATTTTTATTTAAATTTTGAGATTAAAGCTTTGCTTTCTTTCAAAACTTCTACTGCATTTTTATAGAGATATGATCAGTCACCCTCACAAGCTATTCCTACTTTTAAAAGTCCCTTAGGGATCATGAAGTTTGCACTAAAAAGAAATCTGTCTTGAAGTTCAAGATTGTGCAAAAGGCTGAGTGGGGTGCTTCCCAACATGTCCCCAACCCCTGCAATAGTCTGGGAAGCTCTGCTTCTGCTGGCAGCCCCAGTTCAGAGCCCTCCTTCCTGGGTATACCTGGACACTGGGCATGGTCTTGTACCTTGCTATAGAGACAACTCACAGGCAAGGACACACTCTAACATGGCAATGATACCAGTAAATGGCAAACCTCGTCTGTAGTATCAGAGGAAAAAAACAATTTTTTTTTCAGCTGTGAAAAAATTTTAATTTGCTCCCAAGTATCCACATTGTATTGAGTAGAGAAACCAAAACCTACTCCAGGTGAATTTGTGGTTATGAATTTTGGAAAATAAAATGTTTTGGATACTCTTTATGTGCTTTTGAATATGTGTATACAGCAGCATAGAGTGTGAGGGTAACTCTCATTCTAGCAACTTTGTATTTGGACAAGAACACAAGCTTTGAAGCGGGCAAGAGTAGCAGAGGAGAAAGAAGGGAGATAAAATAGCTATCTGTTTATAGTGATTTCTGCTATTGATAAAGCCTCAGAATAATTTATTTGACCCAGTGGTTTTAGATCTTGAACCAGTTTGTATTTGTTGGCCATCTGGTCCTTTTGGGCTTTAGAACAGCTTCAGATCATCAGCACTGATACAGCTTAGGTGCAAATCCTCCTGTCCTATGGGCCAATAAACTTTTAAAATCGTTGCTTAAGCCTCATATCCACAAGGCTATTTTGGTTGAAGTTTCTGCTTGCTTAAAATAAAAATGTCAGGGCAGGGGAATGTGAGCAGAAAGGAGGTTTACAAAGGTGGGGACTGGGTAGAATGAAGAATTATAAACATCAAGAAAAATGAGTTTTGGATAATTGTATTACCAAGTTATCATTAATACTCTATGTTTATACAACATGTGTATACGGATGTTATGTATATAAATATGTTATGTATATAAATATGTTTTATATATATAAATACATGTAATATATATAATTTCATCATTTCTCCAGGGATGTTTTTAAAAAAAACTGCTCCCTGCTCTGAACACCTTTTTTTATATCACCCATTTACATTCAACAGTAGGGAGGCAGTAGATTAGAGGAGTTCTCAGGGAGGTTTTCAAATCAGACTTTCAAAATAAAAATCTGGCCCTGTTATATTAGCTGTGTGAACCTGAGCAGCTCGTAACTCTTACATATGAACTTCCTCATTCTAAAATAAGGATAATAAATATAAACATTTTATAATATTATGGCCATCAAATTGATATAAATTATTCAATTATTATCAATAATTGATTTACATGATATTATTAACCATAATTGTTATTTATTGTCATCTCTATTTTAGGATGAAGAAACACATATAAAAGTTTAATAGCTGTCAAAGTTCACAAATGTCCCTCACTGGATGAATGAATCCAAAAATTGTAGTACATATATACCATGGAATTTTACACAGCAATTATAAACAATGATATTGCAGCTTTTGAAGGTAAATGGATGGCTATGGAAGAAATTATGCTGAGTAAAATCAGCTTAACCCAGAGAACCAAGGGTCGAATGTCTTCACTCATCTGTGGAGGCTGGAACTAGACCTGGCCATTGAGAAAGGAGGTCTGTTATTATGTGTTAAATCCAGATAAGGTGGAATGTTATACAACCTAATACTTTTTTAGAGATATTGTGGGAAGGGGAAGGGAGGGATATGGGTGGATAATTGGGGGGGGCCCTCTTGGGGGTAAATTTAATCTTCAGAATCCATATACATTTTATATTATTTTGTTAAAAACTTGTATGGTTGTTCAAAAAATAAATTTCTCAATTAAAAAAATAAAATAGACTGCAAAATTATAGCTGACTTGAATATTCAAGAATTAACTATTATCTGCTATCAGCTATGTGGGATCCCATTGTCACATATAAAATGTAATTCATTGGAATCACATAACAGTGTGTTTGACCTAGATCCTATAGTCTGAGAAGGCCTCAGTTTTCTCGTTTGTAAAGTAGAGCTAATATTTCCTAACATGGATACATATGATTACTAAATGTGGTAATTATGTTCCTGTAACATGGTAGGTACTTAACTTTACCAACTTTTCTGTTCCTTTTTCCTTAACTAGCAATGATATAGTGATACCCAACTTTTCTGTCATAAAGATGTTCACCGTAACTAACAGCAGTATCCACCCAACTTTAGAATCTGAAGCTCTGGCATCTGTGACTGTGTACCTTGAAACTCTTCTTTTGCCTCAGTATTCTAAGTGCACTTAATTTCCACAATGGAAATCAGAGCATATTGCTTTGGTAGGGGGTCAGAAGTATCATCCCTATCAACCACATTGAGGTCTTCCTTGTCCACAAAAGTACATGACCACAAACATGGCTTTTCTTCTCCTGGAGTCATGAAATTCTCCTGTCATATAAATAATTCTTTCAGGATCACTAATGCCTCTCATAGGGGCTGGAGCAGTAGCTCAGGGGTTGGAGTAGTGGCTCAGGGGTTATGGCGCTTGCCTAGCATGCACAAGGACGAGTTCAAACCCCAGCACCACATACACAGTGAAGTGTTGGAGCAACGAAAGCCACATGAGAAACTAAATAAAATTCCTTCCATCTTTCTCACTCACTGTCCTTATCTCTTAATTAAAAAAGTTATTAAAAATAAAACAAATACCTCTCATAAACATGTGCTATCTCTTGATCCACTGGTCTTGTTATAAGGACCCCAGTTTAAGAAGAATTTTTGCCATTTTTACAGTCTGCAGCATTTTTTATAAGTAAACTGAATGTGTGTTATCATGTGTTTTCAAAAAAATACTTAAAAAAAAACCCACTATCCTATCTCACGATTCCTAGTTTAGAAGGTCTCCTTGATGAAAACTTTTAATTTGTACTTTTATTCTTTCATTAAGGACATGATGCTGTGAAGCTAGTTATATAAATCTAAGCTTCACATAAAATTATCATTTCAAGAAGTCGAACAGTAACTTGTTTTGAATCCTGATTGAGAATTTAAGCTGCGGATTTATTTTACTCTGTTGGGAGAGTATTACACTTTATGAACATTGGTTTAAATGCATAAATATATAGACCATCTCCACCATTTAAAAACTGGTCTGTTTTAAGGTGTCAGAAGAGACTTTGGATATTTTATTTAAGCTGTTACATTTAAAAAAATCATTGTCATGAATACATATTCCTACTTAGATGTACTTGTGTATCAGCAAAAATCTAATGACAAACTTTAACAGTGCAATGATTTGAAAAAAAGTTTCTCAAAATATTCTTGTGTACTATGTGAACCTATATAGGAAAACTAGGATGTAAGATAATGCTATGCCCTGCATGCTTTCATTAGTACTTCCACTGTTTTCCCCCCTCAGATTTTAATTACAGTCAATGAATTAGGTTGCCTTGATGATGAAATCTGATTTGGAACGAACTTTAGAAATCATTTAGTGTTTGCTGGTTATGTATTATCATCTGAGTAATCTGGAATGCTTTAAAAAAAGAAACAGACTTCCAAACCCCTGGAGAATCTGATGTTGCAGGTGAGAGTAAAAACAAAGGATCTGTCACTTTAAAAAATGTTTGATTCCAATCCTGTGGCAGAATTGAGAACTCTCCATTGTAGAATTGAATGCTAAGGCATCTTTGCTAAATTGCTCTTTTGTCTGTGGTTGAACTCAGTTTCTAGAGAACGTATCTCTCCAAACAATGCTTTACCTTTTTGACATCTCTGTTGCAATTATTTTCTTCCATTGGGTGAAATCTATTTCTTTGTAGCTTTTGCCTACTGTTCTCAGTTACCACTTATGACAAAGATGTCTAGTTCTTATTCTTTATGAAAGTTCTTTGAATATTTGAAGATGACTTGAAATCCTTCTTGAGTCTTCTCCAGGATAAATAATATAAATTCAAGCATATTTTTTCTCTGACTTTAAAAAATCATTTTCCCATTTGGTGGTACTCCTCTGGACACCTATCTGTCTGC
>PVKS010028639.1:0-26204 GCA_004027875.1 Aplodontia rufa
TCTTGAATATTCAAAAATTAATATATATATGGACATTTATAGATGTAATAGGAGGTATCACATTGGAGACAAGGGAGCAGGGAGTGGGCAAAAGAGGGGAGAGGCTGGATAAGGATGGGGCTTAAGTTTGTCATTACCAATGCATGCATGAATGTGTAGCAATGAATCCCTCCAGTATGTAAGAACATGCTGAACATAGCAACCAATATATAGTTAAACATACTCTTTGACACCCCACCTAACTCCAAACAGGACTACTTTGAAGACTTAGCAACAATAAAATTCACCCTTTAAATCTGTGTAAAGATCACATTCCTAGCTCTAGAAGTGCCTCTGAATGTTTTCCCAGGGTTCAGCAGCATTTCCCCTGCACAGAGGGAATAAGCAGATGGAGCAGGGGAACAGTGCAGTGATAATGCAACACACCTGGGTGGATTCCGGTTCCACGTGCTTTTAGGTGCAACCTGCAATCCTTACAGCTCTCTTCACCTACTGTAAGGAGTAAAAGTTACTTGTTTTGACTTCTCTGTGGTTTTAGTGAGTTCCTTGATCCTTTTCTCCTGAGATTTACCGTTAATTTTTTTGGATATAATGCTTGGGCTTTCTGGGCATCACCCACTGAAACCATTTCTTCAAGTCTGGGTCCATGAAGTGAGCCTCTGCTTCTTGCAATCAGCCCTTTGATCTAAGAACTTTGCTTTTATTTTATTTCATTGCGATTTTAATAAAGAATAACAAATAGTAAAAAGAAAAAGAAGTGCCTCTGAGAATGCATTATTCTATGTGAGTGAGCTGTTACCCAGAGGACCAAGTACTGGCTTGTCAAAAGCGAACTTCAGTGCTACCTTCCCCTGGAGGGGAGGGAGTGGGGTTCCTAGCATAGGGAAGAGTTAGGGTTAGGGCTCTCCACCCCCCACCCACAGACCAGGGAGGAGCAGGTCGGGCCACCTGTAGATTCCACTGCAGGTTCCAGGGTAGTGGCACTGGCATGCTAAAGTGTCTGTCTCTGGCTGCCAGTTAGGGAAGAGACTTGGAACCTCTCTCTGATGAGCTAACTGGGTGTATGCATGGTTAGTTGCAGAGACTGTATAGTCTGTACAACAGTAACCCACAACCTTCATTTTGTTACTAAAAATTAGCTGCTTCCCAGACTGCTATGGCCCATCTAGCAGCCCAGCTCCCTCTTTCCTCCTCTAGGTCTCTGTTCAGATTTCCCTTTCCAAGGGAAGCCTGCCCTGAACACCCTGTGTAAAGCTCACCCTTCCCCTTTTACCCCTCTCCTCCACTGGGTTATTTTCCATTGCAGTTCCAGTCACCTGACAGGCTATTAATTTCACTGATCGACTTGTGTGCTATCTGCCCCTTTTGCTGAACCATAAATTCCATGAGTCAGGAATTTTTAATCTGTCTCATTTGTGGCTACATCACCCACCCCAGCAGTGAAGATGACCAACATAGAGTAGGCATTTAATTATTTATTGAGCTGAGCACTGTGTGCACACCTATAATCCTAGAGATTTGGGAGGCTGAGGCTGGAGGATTACAAGTTTGAGATCAGCCTTAGCAATTTATCAAAGCCCTAAGTAACTTAGCAGGACCCTGTCTTAAAAAATAAAAAGGGCTGGGGATATGCCTCAGTGATTAAGTGCCCCTGGTTCAATCCCCAGTACTCCTCCCCCCAAAAATTTATTGGCATAATTTTAACTATATTATTACACTAAAATTCAAACTGCTAATTTATAATACCATTGCTTCATTTTATTTTTAATTTAAGGCCTTTATTTTTAATTTTAGGTCTTTAAGGCTTAACTGTCGTAAATTAACTAGTAACTTAAAGTATTACTAGTTTAGGTAACAGTTTGCCAATCACAAGAGTAGACTCATCATAAAGGGATTTTTTTTTCCTGAGAAGATCCCTATCAATACAAACATATCTTTTAGTAACTAATTCTCCTCTGTGCTTAACTACCAGTTTTTAAACTATTCTTGCACTGTCTTCATTAATGATAGTTATTTATTAGCATCATTAGGATTCTGAGCCACATTGAACCTGAAAGTGTTTTTGACCCATTTTTTTTCTAGTAATAAAATGCTACTACAAGCTTGTTCTCAGGAAATATCCAAGTTTATAAGAAAATCTGTTCTCATTAAGCTAGCTTATCATGCTCCTTATGTGGGATTTTTAAATTTACCATTCACTATTATAAATAATTGAGTAATAGTTTCTTGCATAAACTTTTATTTGGTATTTATTTGCTCAGATAGATTCCTGGAAGTATAATTAAAGGACATGGGCATTTTTATGATTTTGATGTGTTTTGCCCAGGTGACGTTCCCCCCATCATCTTGCCAAATTTCTCCCAACACTTTTGCAAGCACCTGAATATGGGCGTTCCATCATGTAGCTGCAGCTGTGCATGCAAGGGGAGCATGCTTTTGAGGTCAGGATTTGAAAGACTGGCTAACTTGATGGACCGAATCTAGCAAAATGAAAGCTGACGAAGGGACAGAGAAAGTCACCTACTTAGATCCAAATGACCAATTGCACAAGTACCAGATGGGAGATTTGGATTTACAGCAGCACTTAAAACAAACAGCAAATTTACCCTAGGACTTTCAGCAGCCTGTAACTTCAGAATGAAGTTTGAGACAGGACCATAGAAAACTAATGAGGTCTCAGGATACATCCGAGGAGCAGGCATCCAGAATACGGGAGTTAAATTTTTCTTATGGGATGCGTAATCCACCTTGGAGCGCCTACAACCCTCCCTTTCATTCTCTACAGAGAACACTTTTCCAGGGAGTGAATATCAATATGCAAGATATGTCAAGTGTGTTTTTTCATTTGTTCGGTCTGATATTTTTCCTTTGGAGTAGTTACTACATTTTATAGTTAGTAACTTATAAAATTAAATTATAAATGTAACTTATAATTATAAAATTATTTGTTTAATATTGCTGTGTCCCACCAAGCTGTAGGGCAAAGTCGTATTCACTTTTGCATTTCTAACAACTAGTACTGTGGGTGATGTGTGGTAAATGTGTTTTGAAATGAATTAATAGTTGCCAAGATATGTGAAACATACCACACTAGCTTCTGGGCATAAATAAGACACGGTCCCTATTGTTAGGAGGTCTAGGTCTGTGGCAGAATGTGCATGCCATTGATACTGTTGGACCACAAATAGGTGAACTTAGGTATTTACTTAAATAGCTGGTGGCTTCATCTGTAGGGAAATGCTGTCATTTCCTACATGTTGTGTAGATAAGAGACCTGTGCAGGAAGAACTATAAAGTACTATATTATAGCACCTAACATGCTAGGTAATTGCTGCACATGTGCAAAAAGAAAACAATCATTTGCAGAAAGTGGGGAGTGAGTGCTGATTTGGGAGGACGGAAAAACACGGTGGCTTTGAGCTGTTTCCTACGGTGACTGACCTTTGCAACTGGACAGCAGGTGGAGGAACTGAGTATGTGAAGACCACTCTTTCCTCGCACCTCTTTTTAAAACATGTGTCACATTTTAATGTTTCACTGTCTCTTTGATAAGAACATAGAGGCTTGTAAGGGAACAGTAAAGGTCTTTATTGGAAAGTAAATGAACCAGGAGACACATGACATGCTGGGCCTACCCTGTCCCCTGTGCTGTCAAGTGTCCCTGTGGAGCCGTGATGCTAAAAGAACCACCTTAAGGACACATTTTAAAAGCAACATCAATACCTCTTGTTTGGCACTGAGTTTTCTTAAAATTGCCATGTGAAATCATTTGTAAGAAGAACGAGGAACGGGGATGAGTGGCTCAGTGCTACAGTGCTCACCCAGCAATAGGAGTGCGCGGGAGGGATGCTGGGTCCCTCGGCTTCCACAACCCTGGTCTCTCTCTGGTGCTTGATACTAGAAAAGGCGAAGTCTAGGAGCCAGGCACCCTCTCCAGACCCAAGTGCCACACCTCACAACAGAGCACATCTGTTTCATGTTGGAAAACAGAAGAGGATAGATACAGAGGAGAATAAAGAGTAAATAAAAAATGTGCTACTTCATAATCTAAACACTATTAACATTGGGGTATATTTCCTTCCAGATTATATATTCTCTCTATATAAATGTAACTTTATATATAAGCATATTTTATATTTGTAATTTTCCAGCACATATTGGAACCATACTACATGTTAGAACCATATTATGTCCTATTCTTTATTGAACATTGTTATGAGCATATATCTTTTTTTAAAGAGAGGGACAGTGAAAGAGAGAGAGAGAATCAGTTTTATTTTGTTTTTCACATGGCCTTCCTTGCTTCAACCCTTTGTTGTGTACGTGGTGCTGGGGCTTGAACCTGCATACTTGCACATGCCAGGCAAGCGCCATATCCGCTGAACCACCGCTGCAGCCCTGTTATGAGGATATATTAATACAATTAAACATTATTATGTGACAAGATGTTAATGCCTTTATAATACTCCATTCTGTTGAACGCAACATGATTGGTAAGAGTATAAAGTTAAATGCAACATTTAAGCATTATTGGATACATGGTACCCAGAACTGCTCCCTGTGGCTCTGAGGTGGTTGGCTGGGCTCCATTACTTGTTTTTTTTTAATGAACAACTCTTACACAGGAGCTTCACTGAAAATGATATTCAAATCATGCTTTGGCAAAAGCCTCTGCACCAGGGGTATCAGCAGGAAGAGGAAGCTGCACCCACCACCTCCAGGTCCATCCTACCGGCTTCCTATAGTAGTGTGATTCTTCTTTTCCTGCTGGAAGCCCCTTTGGAAACAGGAATGGCTTCTTTAACAGCCACACACCCAGTGCTTGGTGCTGTGCCTAATGCACGGTCAGATATTGGTAAATCACTGTCACATAAATGAATGTAGTAATCTCCTATCAGACCCCTGCCATCAGGTAAGCACCCTTATCACCATTCACAGGCAAGGTAATACTGAGGGCATTAGAAATTTGAGGTCCCAGAGGCAGTAAATGGCAGCAAGCAGAGATTACACCATCAGAAGTCTGCGTGATTTTTCCTGTTCTGTGTCTTGTAGCTCCAGGAGGAGAAACTAAGCAATCAACCTCTTGGTCCTCTAAAATCTTTTCTGGGTTGCTCTAAGGATCACACCAGGTTTTTCATTGCAAAGATCTGTCTTCATGTAGGTCTCAGCCCTTCAAATGCCATCTCCTGTCTCTCCTGATGTACATGTCTTCTTTTCATCCCACTTACAGTCTGCGCTTCTGCCCCATCTGAGCCCCCAGATGCTTGGCACGTTGCTTTGCTCCAGGTCTTCACATGCCCTGATGTGTTAAATCCTAATTCTCCTATGAGGCTCTGCAAAGAGGCAGAAAGCTGGACTGTGGCCATCTCTGTATTCCTGTGGCCTCGTCAAGGCCTGCCTGGCACTCAGGCCAGCTGATAAATGTTTTCCAAATTGATGGATGACTGCCGCTGGAATTTCTGGCCCTACCCACTTATTTGCTGGCATTAGTTGGTCTCATACTTTCCTGCATGGGAACTAACATTATTTCCACACCTGTTTTCTAGAGGTCTGGAAATCATTTCAAATCCATGATAACATTGTTTAGTGATAATATATCTTTTACCACCCCAAAGAACATTTACTGTATATATATTAAGTAGTTTCATTAAATGCCAGCAAGTCACTGTGTGACACTTGGACATCTATAAAATGAAGAGTGATGTGCCTCTACTCCAGATATAACTATGTGATGGCATAGGTCTTCATTCTGATTTTGCAAGTACTTAAAGCCATCGTGTTTGTTTTTTAAATTAAAGTTCAGTTCAAAGAGTGGATGGAGCGGCTAGAGTGGTGGTTCAGTGGTTATGCCGCTTGCCCAGAATGCAGTGTACATGAGTTCAAACCCCAGCACCATGTACACAATGAAGTCTCAGAGCAACAAAGGCCACATGAAGAACTAAATAAAATTGTTTCTCTTTCTCCTCTCTCTCACTGTCCCTCTTAAAAAATAAAAGTGGAGTTGCTGGATTATTATTTACTGAAACAGCAACCTATTGCCACATTTTTAGGCAATTTTAAAATTATAATTATTTTAGCAATGCATTTTTTAAAATAAATCCTTTTATTTCACTTGGGAATAAATAAATGAGTCTACTAGGCTTGGAGGATATGGCTGTGACTCAACAGACAAAAATTCTGGCCCTTATAGAAACTGTGTTTCTGTATTTTAGATCATTTCCGTGGGATAGAGTCGCGTTACCATGTCACTTCCCATTGCCTGAGCAGGCAGGAGGTGGAGCAGGAGCCTGATGCAGAGCTTACATTTAGAGAGTATGTGACCTTTACCAAGTTATTTTGTCTCAGTTTCCCCGTTGGGCACAAGGCTGTCTCTCCAGATGCACCCTGCAGGTACCTGAGGTCCCACAGTCCTTGATGTATTGGAGGCTAGGGTGGTGGCTGCCAGGAATTCCCATCTATCTGCTACTAATCCAGATCCAGCATGTCCTTTTGCATGCAGCTCCTTTCCTGGAATAAAGTTTAGGATAAATTAATCGATATGGTCCGTGCCTCTTGCTTTGTAAGGTTCCTCTAGGTTGGGCATCTTTTATCCAATGCAGTTGATCTGTCTTCACAGCCTTATATCATCTGCCCAGGAAACGAGCCTGCGTCTGTCCTCAGCCATTGCCACTTGCCCCCAAGACTGTTTCCCGTTGCCTCTGTTTGGGATACTCCTCTCCCAGAAGTCTGCAGCCCTGACTCTCTCCCTTCTTTCAGGATTCTTCTCAAATGTCACTTTTATCAAAAAGTCCACTTCTGATTATGTTTCATAAAACTATACCGACATCCTTAATCCCATTTTCCTGGCTTTGATTTTTCTTTTGACTTAATGTTACTTGCCGTGGCTTTGCTGGCTCACTGTGAACTCCGGAGGGGTAAGGACATCTTCTCATTGTTGTTTGGCACTTCGTTCAGCACTATAACAGTGTGTGGCACATACTAGACATTTAATAAGTTGCTCTAAATTTACTAAGTATAAGCTCCCTGGTGGTCTAGTGGTTAGGATTCGGCGCTCTCAGTTTACTAAGTATGCCTAGGAAAGAAGTGGAGTTTTGTTTTTTTTTTTTTGTTTTTTTTTTTTGTTTGTTTTTTTGAAAGAGAGGGGCAGTGAGAGAGAGAAAGAGAAAATCAATTTTATTTAGTTTTTCACATGGCTTTTGTTGCTCCCACGGTTGTGTATGTGGTGCTGGGGTTTGAACCCGTGTACTTGTGCATGCCAGGCCAGTGCCGTAACCGCTGAACCACTGCTCCAGCCCCTGTTTCTTTTTTCTTTTTATTGTTCTTTGCTTTCTTTTTTGACAATGAAATAATTCTGAGTTCATGGTAGAAATAAGGATTCTGGCACCTGTCCTGAGGCCACTCCCTTCCCAAGGCCAACTAACACCCCCAGGGCTTCTTCTCTCCTGCCAATGTGAAGATGCACATGTGCCAAGTGGAAGCTTTAGTATCAGACCTTACCTGAATCTCCATTTAATTTCATCATTTTCGTAGCAATGGCCACCCTGCCTCACTGACTGAAAAAGCTTAGAGCACTTAGTTTAACGTGGCTGAGCTTCAGCTTCCTTGCCTGTCCATTTGGAATGATACTAACTCAAAGTGTTGCAAAGATTGACTTCTGGTTCCCACCATGACACATGAAGAGCTTAGAAGTCGTCACTGCCATCCTTAAGGAAAAGAACTGAAAAACTGAACATCAGTGACTAAATCCATTAGGGAATTGAGGTCATAAGGTGTTGTTAGCCTGTTTTCTGTTGTTATAATGAAATACTAGAGGTTGGGTAATATTTAAAGAAAAGAGTTTATTTGGATCACAGTTCTGGAGGTTTAAGGACAGATCACTAGCATCATCTCGGCTCTGATGAAGTCTTCAAGACTGATGCTATCACAGGGGCAAGCATGCAAATGAAAGAGATCACACATGCTGAGGCAGGAAACCAAAGAGCAGTGAGGGGCTCTTTTGTAATAACTGGCCCTCAGGGAAGCCAACTCAGGGTACCCTGAGCACTACTTTAATCCTGTCTACAAGGACCCACCCAGCTCCTCTAGGCTTCAGCTCTTAAAGTCTCCTCCATACCAGGGACCCAGCTTCCAACACATGACCCCTTGGAGGACACACTCAAATCATAGTCAAACCATAGCATGGGACAAACCGTTGGGTCTCTCCTGCCCAAGAAATCCCTGAAGAGACAATGAATACTGAGACTCGCCGCTTATCAGGAGCAGAAGCGTCTGGACTCAGTAACTGCTGGGAACAGCTACAGGCTCGAGGGACTAGCTTGAGAATGCAACTAGGAGCCCGCTCCTGGACTGGTGTCCATGCTTCTGGGAGCTTTATTTCTGGGAACCGCCTACCATGTTTTTACAGTAAAAATCAGAAATATCCCCTTTTGCTTCAGCCATGAGGAGGGGAAAGATCATTTTGCATCTGCCCAGATTGTTCTTCATAGCAAAGGTCTGCTCTCAAGGGAAGCTACACCAGAGCCTTATCTGACCCAGAGGAAGAGGGATGAGCCAGTGGCAGTCCCTCTAGCCTTTCTGTCTCATGTAAGGACAGTGGGAGAAAGGCTAAGAAACTCTTCTGATGGTCAAAGACTCTGATGATTGCATCTCGGTACTTTATTAGTTCAGACTGTAGACTGAGCTTGCTTCCCAGCCCCTTAGCACCAAGTGACCAGGGCTCCAGCAAAAGAGTAGTAGATCACAAACGAGAGCTGCAGGGCACAGACTGCACCTAGGAAGGAGTGCCTCAGAAAACCAAGGACACCAGGTAAGATGAATGGAAGGACGCTGGGAGAATCTGAAGCCTCTGAGATCTAAAGTTACAGCAAAATTTAAACACAACCTAACTTCTAGCCATGTAAATATAAAGTCTCACACTCAAGACCTGTGTGTCTCAGTCCCTTTTACCCCAGATATCACATCTGGCTTTCATTAACATGTATGAGATATGCTGGCCTGAAAAAAAAAAACAAGACACAGCCCGAAGAGACAATAAACCAAATTTGGATATGGCAGAGATTTTGGAATTATCAGACTGGGAATTTAAATAGCTATGATTAATATGCTAAGGGTCTAATGGAAAAGATGGACAGAATGCATGAACAGATGGTAATGTAAGCAAAGAGTTTGAAACCCTAAGAAAGAATCAAAAGGAAATACTAAAAGTCAAAAACACCACACTGGATATAACAAAACCTTTGATGGGCTCTAGCAGTGGCACAGTCAAAAACAGAGCTGGAAGAGGTGAAGAGAAAGTTTCCAAACTAAGATGCTAAGAGAAATAAGAATAAATAAAAACTAAACCAGATATCCAAAAACAGGGAGGAAATCAAGATGTAGCATAATGGTAATGAGACAGAGAAAGAAATATTTGGAGATTAGATAAAAGAATGAACTTTAATGGCTGTTATAGAGGCTGGGTTGTAGCTCAGCACTAGAGCATTTGCCCAGCATGTGTGAGGCCCTGGTTTTGATCCTTGGCCACACACACACACACACACGTTTTAGAAGGCTGTCATTGTAAGTAGTTGGCTCATACTACTGTCATTGTTATCACCATTAGTAATTGACATATCAAAATACTAGAGGAAGAAAGTAGGCTGTAATCAAAGACAATCCTTGAAAGAGAAGTTAGTCTTGATCTGGGCCAAAGGGGGACTTCTTTCTTGAGGTGGGGGAAGAGCAAGGAAAACAGGTGAAAATATATAATTTGGTGATGGATGAGAAGGAGGGTGGGAGAGTTCACATAAAAACTCTCCACATAGGGACTGGAGCGGTGGCTCAGCGATTACAGCACTTGCCTGGCTTGAGCAAGGACGTAGGTGCAAACCCCAGCACCACATACAATGAAGTGTCAGAGCTGTGAAAGCCATGTGAAAAACTAGATAAAATGGATTATTTCTGTCACTGTTCCTCTTTAAAAAAAAAAACAACTCCATATAATTCTGATCTTTTTTTTCTTCCAGTGTTAGGGCACATGCTAGGCAAGCACTCTGCCAGTGAACTGCATCCCCAGCCCTAATTCTGAATTTTATAGTAATATTTCCCTCACCTTATTAAGATTAAATAAGGTATAATAGTTTTCAAATTGGAGTGAACATCGGAATCTCTAGAGTGCTTGTTTATAATGTACCTCTCTGGAAAAGGAAAAGGTCATGGGATTGGAGTAGGGGAATCTCATGAAAATCAAAGGAAGGAAAGGGATGGGGGGAGGAAGGGTGGAGGGGAAGGGGAAATACTACAGAAAGACATTGACTAAATTATATTTTATGCGTGTGCAAATGTGCAACAAGGAATCTCACCATTATGTGTAAATATGATGCACCAAAAAAACATGGAAAAAATTTAAAAGTTGAGACCATTATAAAATCAGAACATAAATATATAGGAACATATATATGAATATACATATATAGTCATTTACCTCTCTGGACCCCAAACCAGAGCATTTGAGTCTAAGGGGCTGAGGATTTGGGGCTGAAGTCTCTGCCCCCTCTTTTATTTTTTTGTACCAGGGTTTGAGTCACAGCACCCAGTCTTTATTATATTTAATTTTGAGACAAGGTCTCACTAAGTTGCTGAGGCTGGCTTTGAACTCACGATCCTCCAGTCTCAGTCTCCGAGTCACTGGGACTACAGGCATGAGCACTGTAGTCCTACACTGCGGCACTCGGTGGCCCCTGCCCTTTTTCTGAGCATCCCACGAGTGCCTCTCAGACCACCTTGAAGGAATGTGTAAGTATGTTGATCAGAGCCTGGACTCAAACATGCTCAACAAATGTTTTTCAAGCAAGAGGCAAACTGATCTGCAGAGAGGAGAGGACAGGGCTGAGCACTGAGGAGACGGAAGAGGCTCAGAGTAAGAGAAGTGGGGGGTCCATGAGAGATGGATGGAAGGATTGCCTGGCAACAGAGACAGTAAAGGAAGCGCACATTCCTAGGGGATACCTTCAGACTGGGCTTGTAGTTTTCTCCATCAACTCTCAAGAGCCTGGCTGCAGGAGCCAAGTGAGCAGATGCGGTGGTTTTCCCAGAGCTGGTTCTGTGGTTTGTATATGGTTTGCCCCACCTGTATCTCCCAGGTTCATGTGTGATAAACTTGGTTCTAGTGTTGAAAAGGTGGAACCTCTAAGAGGTGAGGCTTAGTGGTAGTTAGATAATGGGGCATCATCCTTGGAAGGGATAAGTGCTGGTTCTGCATAGTGTGGTATCTCTTATGAGAGCAGGTTGTTGTAAGATGAGGCCATTCCCTTTGCCCTTGGTCCTTTGTGAACAAGGCCTCTTCTCCATATTGTGACATAGCCAGGGGACTCTCATCAGAGGCAAAATAGATGGGGATGCCTGGTCTTAGAATTTCATCTTCCAAAACTGTGAACTAATCAAGCCTCTTTTCTTTATACAGTATTCAGCCTCAGGTATTTTGCCATAGTAACAAAAAAAACAGATTAATGTAACTGGGAATCCAGGAGAACAGTGGCAGATGGGAAGTCACAGGCATCCAACCAAGGGGAAAGAGAATCACTGTTGAGAAAGCTAGGCAGATGTCCAGGCTGCCAAAGAAGGCGGTGCCTCGAATATCTGCCAATTGTTTTGTTTTTTTGAAGTTCTAGGACCCCACGTTTCCTCCAATCACTGCCTCTTTCCTTTGTCCCCTCTCAGAACCACACACTCCAAAAGAGTTGCATCTATTCTTGCCTTCCCCACTTCTTCACTGTCCATCCAACCTTCAATCCCACCGGTCTGGGTTTAGCCCCATTCCTGTACCACTTGGCTCTTGACAGTTGTTGCAAAAGCCTCCAAGTCGTCCGTGACTTCATCAATTCCTGACGCTCAGCACCACAGGGCTGACCACTCTTGTGTCTTCCTTTTTTTCTGCCTGTACCTGTGTGATTATGTGCTTTCACCTTCTCCCTGACCTCCACATCTCTGTTTCTCAAACTTGGTACCATTTTCACTTGGGACCAGATGCTTTGTTGGTGGGCACTGTCCTTTGAACATTTGGGGCATCCCTGGCTTCTAGTAGCACTCCCTCCTCCACCAAATGTGACAAGCGAAAGTGTCCCCAGATGTTGTCACACGTCCCCTGGGAGACAAAATTGCCTGTGCTGAGACCTGCTCCTCTGAACATTACATTCTTCCAACTCAGTCCTGTGACCTTGTCTGTCCTTTCTCCACGCTCTGGGTTAGTTTTCCCCCATGCTGATGGCTTCAAGTGCCCCCTGTACTTTGGTGATTCCCACTCAAGCTTCACTTAAACATGCATTGCCCACTTTGCTGTTCTAGACCCTGGACTTAGATGGATAAATGGACTAGGTCTTTTCAAACTAGTGTGAATGTAAATTGCTATTCTACTCCTATGACATGAACCCTTCTTTATTATTTAGAAATGATAAAGAATTCAAAGTTACAAAGACAGTAATGAGAGGACTTGGCACAGAGAAAGTGCTTCAGTATTTATTATTATAACTACTCCCTTAGGTGAGGCAAGTGAAATAATTGTAGGGCAAGCATTTCGCCTGATGTTTAACACATCAGTACATAATAAACATCAGCACTTCGTAGAGGAACGTGGGAGAGACTCATCTGTAACTGAATCGCAAAATCTGAAAGGCCAGCCTGGGCAGGGGGGATCTGAATAATGGACTGGAAGATGGAGAAGCGTGTGTGATCCAGGAATGGGAAGAAGCGCAGGGTTTCTAGTGCCCTCCTGAATGGGATTAGTGACCTTGTAAAAGCACTCCAGGGGCGAGCTTACCCCGGTCATCTTTGGAGGGTGCAGTAACAAGGAGCCATCTCAGGCGAATGTGCCCTCAGCAGACGCTGAGCCGATGGCCTACATCGTGGACTTCCCAGACTCCAGAAACAGGAGAAATAAATTTCTACTGTTCACCAATCATCCAGCCTGCCGCAGATGTCACGGACTGGGTAATACATGAACAACAGAAATGTATTTCTCATGCGGATGTGCACTTTCAGCAATGGACTCACACACTAGAGTGGTCCCCTAAGATTGAATCATTGAGGGACACAGCAGACATCTCAGTTTGTGTATTTTATGTTCACATGGAGATGAAATTGGCTAGCAATGCATTGCTCAGAATGTGACCCCAATGTCAAGAGATGCGACTGTATTTTGTTACACCAGCAAAATGGACTAAGACACTGGTCAAAGATGTTTTATTGAGTATTAATACTAGAGAAAAAAGAGGAAATAACCTTTGAGCCTTAATGGAGGAGGTTAAGTGGACGATTTTGTGCTCCTTAAAAAATGATGCCTGCCTGGAATTCTGCTTGTAAAATTTACTCTATAAATATACACGTGCTTGTGCAAACATACATCCACAACATGTGCAAGCGTACGTGATTATTTGCAATAGGAAAAGTAAAAACAGTCTATATGGCCATGAATGCTAACATCCATGCACTGAGATTTTTAGATTTCATAAACTTCCATATTTTGCTTGATAACAAGCATGTGTACTGTTTTAATAGTTAAATGCTTCAAAAAAATGTCATAAATCTGTATGAGAAGAGGCCGACCTCTGACCTGTTCCTGGGAAATGTTCCCTGTACTTAATGTCCCTCATCTTACACTCCACATGACAGTGTTCTTCCAAGAACTCCCAAAGACACAGCATAAGGGTGCAAACACCCAGATTCCATGCCACATCCAGTGTATACTGATGTCCACTGGGCTTAGCTTTCTTCCCCACTACCATGGACATAGCTCAAACCCTTCTTTTCCCAAACTACAAATATTGATCAGAATTGAGACCTAAAATAAAACCTGCCCTAGTTCCTTATCTAAGATGCCATGGAACGGAAGAGGCATGGCTGCTGCAAAGACAACTTATGTGGAGGAGCAACAGGTATATTTCCCTTGCATGTGGACTTTAAGGTGCATTCTGACTTCTGAAATGCTACCATAGTAAAAGTGGGAGTTTTAGGATATTTGGTATGCTGCTGTTACCTTGCTGGCCTGTGGCGGTCCCTCCCCCTTGCCCCATGGATAGCCTCCCAAGCTGCTGCCATGCTCACTGCTAGGAAGCTATGGCACAGACAAGTCCCTGGACTGGGCCTGTTTGATGCATTTGGCCTGAAGGTGAATAGCCAAGGTCTAGAAGTCATGGGCAGACAAGGAAGGTCACAGGCAGTTTGGGCTGAGAGGCTCAGAGCTTCTCCCTAGCATGAGCTTCTAATCTGATTATAGTCAGAAGCTTCAAAAGATCTGGGTTTCTCAGGATATTATGCTTAATGCTCTCCTTTCTCTTAAGCCCACAGTGGCTGGAAGGAGCCTTTGACTTTCCCTTCTCTACAAAACAGCCAAAGGAAAATACATTCCACAAGTTTGGAAATCATTGCTGTGTGGGCTTGGGAAAGTAAACAGCATCTCTGAGTCTATTCTCTCACCTCTAAAATGTTATAACACCTCTTTCATAGACTGCTCATAAAGATTAGGATTAGACAGGGCAGTCTGTGTAAAGCCAAGTATACAATGAATGTTCAATAAATGAAAGTCATTAAGAGTGGAATAACGATGAACACAGTAGGAAAGTGAAACTATTAAGAGAATCTTGAGGGATGTGCTTGGCTTAAAATGGAACTTAAATCTACAATTATACATCATTTTAAAAAATTGCAATGTCCTCTAATCCCAGTGACTTAGGATACGGAGGCAAGAGAATCTCAAGTTTGAAGCCAGCATCAGCAACTTAAGACTCAAAATAAAAATAAAATGGGGGACAGGGACATAGTTCAGTAGTAGAGTGTCCCTGGATTTCATCCCCAATACTTAAAAAAAAAAAGTCTTATTTTTTTAAAAATAGAAAACTGCTGGCATGTCCAGCCATTTCAGAATTATTACTTATACTCTCTTAAGAATTAGCGTGCATGGGGCTGGAGCAGTGGCTCGGTGGTTACGGTGCTTGCCCGGCATGTGCAAGTACACGGGTTCAAACCCCAGCACCCACGTTGCACAACTAAGTGTCAGAGCAAAAAAAGACATGTGAAAAACTCAATAAAATTTGATTCTCTTTCTTTCTCTTTCTCTCTCTCTCTCTCTCTCTCTCTCTCTCACACACACACACACACACACACACACACACACACACACACTGTCCTCTCTTTAAAAAAAAAAATTTAGTGGGCCAAAGTGCTCTTAAAAATATGGGGAATGAGGGACTGGAGTGGTGGTTCAGTGGTTACAGTGCTTGCCTGGCATGCACAAGTACATGGGTTCAAATCCCAGCACCCACATACACAACTGAGTGTCAGAGCAACAAATGACATGTGAAAAACTCAATAAAAAATTGATTCTCACTCTCTCACTCTCACACTCACTCACTCACTCTCTCACTCACTCTCTCACTCACTCTCTCACTCACTCTCTCACTCACACTCTCACTCACTCTCTCTCACTCTGACTCTCTCACTCTGATACTCTCACTCTCTCACTCTCTCTCTCACACACTCACATTCTCTCACTCTGACTCTCTCACTCTGACTGACTCTCTCACTCACACACACTCTCACTCTCTCTCACATTCTCTCTCTCTCTCTCACTTGCTGTCCTTCTCTCTTTAAAATATTGGTGAATGAGATTCCCCCAGTTGGGTTAACTGGTTGCTGAAGAGGAAGTGGATTAAACAGTAGCAACATGGCCTGAAACACAATTTGAGCGGCTTCCAAAATGACAATCGAGTTGAATATACCCCAGGAGGACCCTGCGCAATATGCAGGCAACACAGTTAATGGAACTCCTGGCAACTCCAGCCACAAACCCATCAGTGAGTCAGAGAATTTGGGGAAATAACGTCAAAAAGACCCTTAATGTCCTTTTTTAAAATTTTTTCAAAAATAGCCAAATTGGATTAATTTGCCATTTTACTCAGAGTGGCTCTAAAATGACTAATTATCACTCATTTACTAATAGAATTAGATATTCTATTCCCAAAACCCAAAACTAATATAAAACCTAGCCAAGTGGAAGCTGTGTCATGGGCCTAGTTGTCCCAGTCTCTGTCCCCCATTCCCATCCTTCCCAGCGAGAGAGTTTACACAATCACTGCCCTGTTGATAGAGCAGGGTCCACCCATTCAATAACCTACATCTGCTCGGGAACTGCAGGAGTGATTAGCACGGGGCTTTTGCACTGCCCGCGTCTTATTTTGCAGGAGGATCAGGAACCTAGGTTCAGGTGGAGTGAACTGAGTAATCTGTGAATGACGTGAGGTTGGGGTGGCCGTGGGAAAGAGACTTGCAGGGAGAAGATTTGTACGCTCACTGGAGCCCGTTCTGTGCAGGAACAAGCAATGCCGCCTCAGAGAAACTGGTGTGTCAGTGGATGCATTTCATGTTTCATAAGGAAAGGGACATGCAACGTGGCTATCCTTTTGCTCAACAAGCGCTGATTGACAACCAAGAACCAACTTTTGGGTTGGGCCCTGGGCGTTCCATAATGATGAAAACTTGCTCTGCCCTCCTGGGGCTTGCAGTCTAGAAAGGGAGGAGGGAGAGGCAACTGGCAAGTAAAAGGGAAAATTCTCCTGGGAAGCCAGGAGGGACAGGGGTGGTTTAGCTGAGGAAGTGGCTTTACGGGAGTCAGTGTAGGCCATACCAACAGATGAACTGGTTGTTCCTGCTGTGAGCGATGAACTTATGGAGAAAGGCCTCCGCTAGCACGCAGGATAAATACCATTTGCATGTTACCATGGTGAGAATATGCTTAGCTGAGCAAAGTTGCTTTATAAGGGATTGTGTGTTAGTCTTCTTTTCAGATGTATCTTGTCAGGGTCAAAAGCCACCCCCTATTTGGAAGCCCTACTATGGCATAGTGTCCCCATCCCAGGCCTGTGGCTGTGGGTGGAAGGCCAGGGTGGGGGTTAGGACAGAGGTACCAGGCAGAAAGTCTTGGTCACTTTGGGCTGTAATCACTAGTGGCCTGAGCAGGCCTTGCAATGACCAGTGAATAGGTACCAGGGCTGGGGACACTCAGTGTGGGCCACTGGAAGGCTTTCCAGCAAGCCCTAACTGCTAAGGGAACAGCACCCACAGCCTCCTCCCCACTATGGCCTATAAGGGCACCAGGACCTGGTCCTCAACCATGCGAGGCAGTTGGAAACCCCACTGTTCCTTACTATTCACTTGCTAGACTGTGCTAAGCACGTTCCGCGTAGAACACACTGCAGCCTCACATTCAACACTTGAGAAGGACACTGGGACACTGTTGCTGTCATTTACACGCAGGGAAACTGAGGTTTGAAGAATTGCCTGTGGTCACTTAGTGAGAGGTGGAGCCCGGAATGGTTCTGAAGCCTGGGTTCTTTCGTTCTCTGTGGTTCCCTCTCACCTGCAGGCCTCCACAAGTAACATTCTTTATTCTTCATTCTCCTCACTCCCTAACCTTCATCCATCCAGCAGATCTTTCCTTAAGGTCTCCTGAGGTCTTCCTTTACTCCTTGCCTTCATGCGCCTACCACACCCTTTAAGTCCTGCTTGCTGCTGCGACATTCTAACTGGTTGTTAAATTTTCCATTGCCCCAGGAGACCTCAACCTTTAGGACAGAGGGAACTTACCTGTTGTCGTCACTGTTTCACTGACCCTAGTGCCTTGTACATAGAGCAAAGGCTCCCACCCAGTGGGATCTGACTGGGAGAGCTGCCCCAGCTGTGGGCTGAGATCTTGGTGACTGTTGGTCCTGGATTCCGAGTTTAAAGGGAGTCACAGACTTGGATTTAATTCACACAAAGTTATACAAAACTTTGGGTCCTATCCAGAGAGAGGGCAGAGCACCTAAATGCAGATCAGGGCTAATATTTGACCATTTACATCCCAGGAGTGGGGAGGAGGCTCCCACACCATGTCTGGGCTCTTGGGAGGGTGCATGGAGGTCAACCCCCAAGGGGGCTTGGAAACACCAAGACAGGGAGCCACTGCTCAGCTCTTTGTGTACCTGCTTGCACTTTTGTCTCTAAGAGACTGAGTGCCTTAATCTCTGGGGAAACCATTTTTCGTTTCCAGTACCAGGGAAAGGGATGCTAAAGTAGGTTTGTCTCCACACAGGTAGACTAGACCACAGTGTGAGGGGGCGCTGCCGGGCCTGCCGGGCTGTGTGAGGACCCTCAGAGGAGCCGGGAGGAGCAGGCTGTGGGCCGGGCTTCAGATGGGTGAAGGGTTGTCATGGAAGAGCATGCATTTGTCTTTAAAACTTGCACTGAAGAGTGGAAGCTATAGGGAAGGGGAATTTTGAAATCTTGCAAAAGGAAATTTTCTAAGTACTCAACTGCATAGAGGGGGGATATGAGGTAGGTACTTTTGATATTAGGATGTTTATATTTGATTTTGGTTTTCATCCGCAGTTCCTGCCTTATAATTCCCACAATCCTTGTTATTTCCTGAGTGACTGTATAGTATCAGGACACCTTAGGTCTCAGAAGCAGTCTGAGAGCCAAAGCCAACCCCCGGCCTTTCTCTCTCTCTCCTTCTCATCTTCTCTTGTCCTCCTTTTACTCCCCCCACCCCACCCAAGGTAAGCCATAAAAGCTATTATTTCCCTTCCCCAAGGCAGGCCACAGAAACTAAAATCCTAATTTTCCCTCACCTTCCTGTCTTGGAGTTGCTCACACTGCCCTGGAGTAGAGTCACATTTTATGCACAGATTTTTGGTCCTGATTTGTCCTGATTACCTCTGCTAATTAAGAGAATGTGATTGATTCTTACGGGCCCCCCAGTAAAGGAAAAAAGGTAGGGGGAGGTGTTAAAAAAGAATTATTAGGATTTCTAAAAGCTAAGATCCTATTAAAATGCCATTTACCAAGACAGCATTTTACTTTCTCCTGGCTGGGGGCCAGCTTTATCTGCAACAGATAGGAACGTTGAAAAGTGTCAGAAACGTGTCTTCACGCTCTAGACAGTTAAAGGGATTATTCCATCATCCCTCCATTTGTTCTTGTACTACATGTTTATTGAGCTTGCCCCACGGTATGTCAAGGCTGGGAATACATGTCCTCATTTGATGGGAAGGACAGGCTTGGTCTGAACATTGGGGTCCTCCTGACCCAAATCCATATGTTGAGACCTAACAGTCAATGTAATAGCTAAGCTAGAGCAGGCTGACAGTGTGGTTTATTGGAAGGAGCAACAGCACAGGATATGAATTCAACTTCGCATTGCATCCAGAAAAGAAAGATCATTACACCTGCCTTGCCTGCCCAGGAAGTGTGGGTTTCTATGAAGCAATGCAGGCAACCCATTGAGAAGTGGATTCACATCAAAATAGTGAAGAGCTTCCCCATGCACAAGTGAACACGTGTGTGCACACACCTTAAACCCTGCACTCATGTTGCGTGCTTGGCTTCTGCCTCTCAGGAAATCTAAACCTTCCCTATGCTCCACAAATCCTCATTCTACTTCTACTGGTCTCTCCTTCCTCCCCTCCCCTCACCTCACCTCACCTTCAGCTTCATCTCCCTGACATCCCTGCTCCTCCCTTCCCTCTCCATACTTCTCTTTGTCCACTTCCATCTTTCATGTCCGTGTGTCTTCCTTTACTAAACTGAGTTCCCAGTCTGCTCTTAATCCTGTCCCCCTCTCAGCTCCAAATATGAGTCATCTCCAATCCCCATCTTTCCTGCCTGCTGTGGTACCGCCAGCCTGGACTCTATTGAGTTCTCAAACCAGATTTTGAACCAAGAGGGAACTTCTCCAGCTAAATCTGCTGCTGGGCTCACAAACTTGTGTAAAGTTGAGTTATGACCCTTTGCCTGAGTCCTCTTCTCTTCTTGGATCTCAGTCCTGTCGTTATTCCACTATCCCTTCATTTGTTCCTATAATGTACGTTTATTGGGATTCTTTGTATGTCAGAAATGAAAGGAAATCAACATTAGGGGAAGTGGGAGAGAGAACCTTCCAGAATACTTCATATTGTAAGCAGGTAGAGGATTCTCCAAAGTCAGTAATCCTGCATGGATGTGGATGGTGGGCAAAAAATTGTTCCCCAAAGCTATGTTCCATTCTGATCTCCAGAAACTGTGAATTATTACCCTACATGGTAAAGATGTGATTAATTTCATAATCTTGAGAAGGAGGCATTATCCTGGAGAATCTGAGTGAGCTCTAAATGCAAACACATGTATCCTTATGAGAGAGTAGAGAGGGAATCAAGTTAAAGACACACACAGAGGAGGGGACCAAGTGCAGACAGAGGCAGAGATTGGAGAGATGTGGCTGTAAGCCCAAGACTGTTGCCAGCCACCAGATGGTGGAAGACACAAGGAAGAGCCCATACACATCTTGATGTTGGTCTAGAGAAATTAATTTTGAACTTCTGGACTTCAGAACTGTGAGAAAATATCTGCTATTTTAAACCACCAAATTTCTAGTAATTTTTAAAGTAGCACTAGGAAACGGATATGATGTTAGTCCACCAGCCTTCCTTGACCTGTGATCTTCTCCAGTGGTACAACTTAGGTGCAAGTACACATGTGTGCATGTGCATACAGACACACACAAGACAAGTTCATTGAGTGTTGGAATTTTGTTAGATGGGTGTGGAGACGAGATGAGAAAGCTATGACAGGTGTGTCACTGAGATGATGAGCTCAAATTAGGAGAGAAGCGAATAGAGGGCAGTGGACAGAGAGGTACCAAGGGGCTCAATGGCTTGGTGGTCCATTGCCTTTGACCTAATCACCTCCTAAAGTTCCCGATGCTTAAATATGATCACATTGGCATTTAGCATGAATTTTGAGATATATTCAAACATAGCATCCAGAAAAAGTTATGTTTTTGATTAGTTGATCAAGATAGTTACCCACAAGTAGAATTACTATTAAAGGGTATAAAAATATTCAAAACTTTTGATAAATGGTGAATTAATATTCTGAGTTGATTGACATTTGTAGCCATGGATAAATTTAAGATCAGTAACAAAGACTTTATGTTTCCATTGCTGAAGAACAAGAGGCGTTGGAAACACCCAGTGGGCATTCTTGATGGCTGTTCAGCAATCCCGTTAGGATCAGGTCAGGCTGCCTAGGTGCAGTGTGTCACAAGGCCTCAAGGGCTGACGGATGCCTCTTGGACATTAAGCTCTAGGTCTCCTTTAGCTTTGCCTGCCCTAACCGACACACTCAAAGCATGCTGGGAACCATCCATGTTGCCAGGGCTCCGGGAGGGATCTCTGAAGTATCAAGCACAGCTTTCCTTCTCATAGTCAAGGTGCAGAAATCACAGAAGGCTAGGTAATTGATGACTTATTCCTTGAGGTCATACAATCTTAGGGCTGATTCTTCTTGCATTCCTTTAGAGGTGGGGGAAAGGAAGAGAAGGGGCAGGGGCTCTCTCTTCCTGGACACCCTGCTGGCAATGCCTCAGGAATTTCATTTTCTTGGGGGTATAATAATAGCGTGAGAGAGGGCTTACTAAGTTCTAAGCAACTTTCACACATCTCATTTAACATAATCCATTTAACAAAACCACCAAGACACTAAGTAAGGAGATCCTATGGTCCATGCACTTTTACTGGTGTGAACCTATGAGAGAGTTTACTTAGGTGTGTCAGATGCAGACTGTTGTGCTAGCTACATGTCTGCAAGAAGGCGAAATATGTGCCTCAAGATGGACATTGATATCAAAATAATACTCAGCTTATCCGTTTACTTGGAAAGGGCCCATGTCACTATAGCAATAGTTATGTTTTCTCTAAATTTGATGAGCACTCAACTAATTCATTTATTGCTAATGAGTGTTTTAAAGCAAATCTCAAAAGTGTGTTTCTTTTTTTCCTGATATACTTCTAGTCTCATATTAAGAGAGAAATATATATACTCATCCATATACCCATCCTTGTTCAAAAAGAATTTCAGATACCTCATACCTGGTATAATCTAAAATGAATATTTTTAAATAGGATGTTTTAAATGATCATTTTATTAGTGCTTTGAGGACTTCAAGTGGGAAAGTCAGGAAGCTTGGTGTTGACTCACATGATTTCTTTTACATCTGCACAAGATGTGTGCCTTTTCTTTTCAGTTCAATTCAGGCAACTCTTCTTGGTCACCTATGAAGTGTCAGGTGCTGCATTTGGCCAGTAATACCTGCATGCATTGTGCAGTAGCCAATAGCAGAGCGGCAGACTTGTGCTTCCAAGACAGACACAAGGGCATAGCGACATTACCAAATGGTCCTTAGCTCCTCTTTGCAGGTGCTGAGGGATTGCTGATGTCAAAATTGCTTTCCTCGACAATGACCCTTCTGGCACTTGCTGTATTTTCCTATGTTCAGATAAGAAATTTAATCTTACTCTCCAAATTAATTATTACTGAGAAAAATAGTACAAATTACTTTCCAAGCTAAAACTGAACAAATGACCAGGCAAAACTGTTGAAGACTCCAAAATAAATGTCATTTAAAAAAAATATCTTCACTGAATTGAAAGCCATTGAGGCACAAATAAAAGCAGCCCCAAACCCATATTTTAAAACAATTCTCAACCCTTAGGTTAATAAGGAGGGCCAAATAATGAAATAAATAAATCACATCCATTTTTTTATAATTCAGTGTCAAAGTTTTTTTAATTAAGGTCATGGTTTCTACCCTAAGTATTAATGAAAGGATTTTAAAATTAACTTGGCTGTCATTTTTTGTTTGTTTAGTAACCTGTGAATAAAGTTCAGCTTCCCTGCCCTAAAGATGGACCGACCTTTTGCACAATACACCTTATATTTTTAGATACCTTAGAAGTGCTTCAATCATGTTAATTTTCATCCTCATATTTGAGCTCCTCCACAGCCTTGTGAAGGAGACAGAATTTTTTTCAGCATCAGAGCTTGAATAACATGCCTAAGGCCATCCAGCAAGGAACCCCTGGTTCAGGCATATTTCATGAGGGCATGCTACCTTTCCAAATATTTGCAAAATTAGATCCCTGCGTGGAAGACCTCCACCCAAACTCTGCTTGCTGTTCAGCTATTACACACATTAACAGCTGGATACACTGAGACTAGCTAAATATGCTTAAAAATATGTACATTCTGATAATGAATGCAATACATCAACTAAGTATTTTAGGTTCCTTATGATTTTATATTTGCTACATCTTTGTAATGTAGTGACCCAACTCATGAGTCATAGAATATTTGTAATGAGCAGCTCATTTTTATCGAATGGTGTGTTTGTTATATTGATCACTCACCTAATTGATTAACTTATTCTCTACTTGGTTTTAAGAAGACTTTGCCACAGCTACTGAACAATTCTTTCATTTGTTTTTTTCTTATGAAATACCTTGGGACAAAATGCTATTTAGAGTAGCTGGATCTTGTTGCTGGATGAAAAGTTAAGATGTATTATAATACATGGATATATTCAATCTACCAATGGCCAGAGAGGCTCTGGTCCAAATTGAACCATTTTCCAGACAATCGGCTCCGCCTCTCAGCTCTACGGAAAGCCTTTATTGGGTCCCAAATGGAAATGTGATCTGCTTTGTCATCACCACCAACCAGACATCTTAAAGCAGCCAGGTGGCCACTTGGGAATGGAGAAGAGAAGATGGATTCAAATGATATTTCAGAAGTAGAAGCTGTGGGGTTTAGAGATGATGTGGAAATTTCTCCTTTAGTGATGTCAGTCATTCAAATAGAGAACAAAGGAAGGGCGCCAGGGAAAGGGGAGGCACTGAGTTTGAGATATTGTCTCCTACTCCTGAGGAGCTTATAAACTGGTTTGCGAATGCAGGGTTGCCAGGGGAGAGAAGCGGGTTAGTGAAAGGTGAAACTGCAGCATGATTAGGGCTTCGGTGGTGATGTTCAGAACATGCGAGAAGAGCAATTTGTGCAGGTGGGGGAATCAGACATCCTCCTGGTGGCTGGGACCCTTGGGCTGTTGTGAAATAATTTATTAGTATAGTACAGAGGCTCCAGGGCCGAGGGGACAATATATACAAAGACCCCCAAGTGCAAGGGGATAAGAGCCAGTAGATCAGTTAAGTTCAGTGGGCTGGAGGGTTCAGGAGTGTGAAAGACAAGACAAGCAGAAACAGGTCCAGCAGAATAGTTCAGAACGTGGTCAGAAGGCAGAATTGTCAACATGGTAGTGCAGGAGAAGAGAGAAGCACAAGTCCAAGGAGACCCCAGTCACTTGGCTCTGGTTTTCTTTCAGAAGCTTGTGTGATGTCAGGTCCTGGGACTGATAACCCTGTGATTCCTTTCACTCCTGTCCCATAAAACAGCTATGCTAGCTATCCTACTCATACAATGACTGCACTAGCGCACAGCAGCCATCGCCAACAGTGTTCCAAATAGGAGGGAATGAGGCTAGACCAGGATGGAGAGAGGAGTGCTCTCTCCACAGGCCTCTACTCTATCCTTTCCACAGAGAGGACGATCCAAGAAGCATCCTGGCCAATTTCCGTTTCATCTCATTAGCCAGAACCTTGTCCAGAACCTGTAGGTCCAGGAAGGGGAACAGAATAGCCATAATTGGTTTAGAGCACGCATAATTCAATTTCTGGGGCTGGGCACTTGCCATAAAACAAAACTGGGGTCACTGAAGCAAGGCAGAAGGAAGGAACGCCTGTCAGACCAGCAGTTACGAAAAGTCTGCCACACTTACGGAGGGAGGGAGGGCATTCAGAGCCAGAGGATAGATAAGTGGAGAACCCAGGACTCTGACATTCATGGATCACAGAGGAATAGGGGCCAGGAAAGACATTTCAAATGCCAAGGAGACAAAAGGGCCCAAAGAAACCCCAGGAAGACATCCCAGGGAGGCCGTCCACTGGGGTACATGTGCCAGAGCTTTGAGCAGACAAGGCTGTAAAGAGCTGTCAGATTTGGCAGCGAGGAGGTACAGTGACCATTGCCAGAGCAGATACAGTGGAGCCAAGGGTTGCAAAGAGATTGGTGATCTCTATCACATGCAGTTGGTGGGCGGGCAAATTAATCCAAGATTTCTGTCGGTTTGGCACCATGTAGCCAAATTTAAAAAGCTCATACCCTTTAATTCTGAAATTCCACTTCTAGGAATTAATCCAATCTCCAGATTTAGACAAGTGGAGGCTGATGTAGGTACAAGGATGTTGATTGCAGCCTTGTTTATTATAGCAAAAAATAAAATGAGGAGGGGAGAATTCATCTAAAAGTCCATCATCCAGGATCCATTAAAACAAATGATAGTACGTCTTGGCAGGGGAACACTGGGCACAGTAGACAAGAGCAGAACTTCTAGGGTTCTAACTGGGTTTGAATTCTGGCTCTGCCATTTACCAGCTGTTACCTCATCTCTCCAGGGTCTCAGTTTCCTTAGCTATGACATGGGGTGCTTGTGATACTAACTCTCAGAGCTATGACGTGGATTAAGGAAGCTGATACAAGTGAACCACATTGATTATGTCTGGCACACATTATTAGGCAGTCATTTAAAAAGATTCAGTATCTCTGTATGTATGGAAATAGCTGTTTATGAGATATCAAGAGGAATAAATGAAATTACAAAATATCAGTATAATGTAGTTACCAGAAGCCAAACCAGGGACTCTGCCTGGATCTTAGCTGGCTGGATTCAGTCTCCTATCTGCATAAGAAAGAAGCAAATGATGTAAAAGGGAAAAAAATGTATTTAATTATAGTTTTGACCCAAACTGGGGAGAAGCAGCTAAACTGCCTCTGGCAGCTGCTAGAATTTTCCCTGAAATTCCAACATAGGCTCAGCTATCCATGAGAGCTAGAACACCTTCCTCCCCAGCTGGCACCACCTCCCCGCAGGAGAGACTGTCAGGGCTGGGACTCTCTTCTGGATGGCTTCACCAAAAACTCTTACTAGGAGCTGAAGACCGTATTACTGTGCTCCACTAAAATCTGCGGGACAAAGGTTAGTGAAGGAAAACCGGTTTATTCAAAGCAGGCCTTGAGGAAGATCAAGTAGATCTTTTTCTTTTTTTCCTCAAATCTCCATCTTCAAGGGCATGAACAGTTTTATAAGAGAAGGGGACACAATGGAACAAAAGACAGAAAAAATATATATATATGCAGATTTAACTAGACTGTGCTAGTCAAAAAAAAAAAAAAATGAAAGAAAAAGGTTACAATTCCTTGGTGCCTCCTGAGCCAGCGGGTAGCTCCTCAGTTTCCATTCTCAGCAGGTAGAAACTCCAGATACGGAAAAG
>PVKS010028640.1:0-26210 GCA_004027875.1 Aplodontia rufa
AAGCAACTGAAGCACCAGAGCTCTTGTCGTGTCTCTCTGCGGGTAGGGGACGTGACAGACAATGACTTTTTGGATAGGACCTCAAAGCAACAGAAAGTAAAAGCAAAAACTGGCAATGGGTCAGATTAAAATGGATCAAGGAGCTAGGAATTAAACCATCTACCTTGCAACTTATGGAAGACAAATTAGGTCAAACACTTCAGCATTTGGGAGTAGGCAAAGACTTTCTCAACATGTCTCCTAAAGTGAAGGAAGTAAAGTCAAAAATCAGTGAATAGGATGCCATAAAACTAAAAAGCTTTTGTACTACCAAGGAAATAATCAAAAGAGTCAAGAGATTTCCTACGGAAATAGATTCATGAGCTATGATTCTTCTGACAGGGGCCTCATATCCAGAATCTACAAAATCCTCAAAAATCTCAACTACAAAAATGCAAACAACCCAATTAATAAATGGGCCAAGGAGCTAAATAGAAACTTCTCAACAGACGACATTGACCAAGCCAATGAATACATGAGAAAGTGCTCCAAATCACTAGTAATCAGAGAAATGCAAATGAAAACCACATTAAGATATCACCTTACACCAGTCATAATGGCAAAAATGAAGAAAATTAACAATAATAGATGCTGGAGGGGCTGTGAAGAGATAGGCACACTAACACATTGTTGGTGGAGCTGCAGACTGGTACAGCCCCTCTGGAAAGCAGTGTGGAGAATCCTCAAAAAACTAGGGATGAGCCCACCATACGGTCCTGCTATTCCACTCCCGGGTATTTTTCCAGGGGGTTTAGAATCAGCACATTATAGTGACACAGCAATATCTACGTTCATAACAGCTCAATTTACAATTGCCAGATTATGGAAACAACCCAGATGTCCCTGACTGGATGAATGGATCCAAAAACTGTTGTACATATATACTATGGAATTTTACACAGCAATTAGGTAAATGGATGGCTATGGAAGAAATTATGCTGAATAAAATCAGCTTAATCCAGAGATCCAAGGGTCCAATGTCTCCACTCATCTGTGGAGGCTGGAATTAAACCCAGGCCATTGAGAAAGATGGTCTATTAGCGTGTGTTAAATCCAGATAAGTTGTAAAGTTATACAACCTAATACTTTTTTTAGAGATATTGTGGGAAGGGGAAGGGAGGGATAAGGGTGGGTAATTGGGGGGGCACTCCTGGGGGTAAATCTAATATCCAGAATCTAAACACATTTTATATTATTTTGTTAAAAACTGGTATGATTGCTTAAAAATAAATTTCTCAATCAATAATATATATATATATATATATGATGGATATATGATAAAAATCAAATAGATTGATAACATTTCTAACATGCATAATTAATGCACAATTAGAATACAGTACAATGAATTAGGAGATTGGAAGGTGAGAATATGGGTGAATCATCTCAGAAGGAGATCTGTGTCCTACCTGACATATCTATTTAACTCAGGAGTTCTTCTGGGGGAAACAGCAACAGGTGGAACACAAGCTGAGCATCCATGATAATGGCCTTAGCCCCAGATAAATAAGTATATATACATTGGCTCTTGAATGTTTGATAATGTTTGCCCCTCAATTGTATCTCTATATCCATCTAATAAATAAAAAAATAAATTAATAATAATAAAATCTGATGGACAAATGCAAAAAAAAAAAAAAAAAAGAAACTGGAAATGGGATTATATCAAGAACTAAACTGCTTCTTCACGGAAAGAGAAATAATTGATAGACTTCTCTCTTTACACCCTGACATTGAAACCTAGCCATGGTACAAGTACAGCTCTTCAATTTCAACTATCCTATCACATTTAATCATATTATAATAATACAGTTCATTCATTCAATTTCCAAGTGAGGAACATGTTTGCTTCTTAATTTTCTCACAGAAGAATGCTATAACAGAATTTTTGAACATGTCCCCAATGCCATGAACCTGGGTATGAATTATTCTATTGTCATATATTCAAAAATTTAGGCTGAATGTTGCTGTTATTTTCTGGTCTGTATACCAAACCATGCTTGCTTGGGAAATATATGAATGTATCCATTTCATACAACCAGGTATTACACAGCTTTTTTCTTTCATTTTCCCCTGCCAATCTAACGAGTTACATTGATATGATATAATAAACATGCACTCATTTGATTTTCTGTCAGTATTTGTTCCTTATATTAACAAACTTTGTTGTCTTGTCCCAGCCGTCAGGAACTGGACAGCTCTCATTCGGTGGTTGACTGGGAATGAAGTAGACCCACTGGCCCTGAGTTCTCCAAGTGCTTCATTTTTCCCTTTACCATGGCTAAAGACCTCCAAGCACTTCCTTCTCTGTCTTCTCTCTTTTAGAGGCAAGGCCTTAAAACATACATCTCCTACATCTCCTTCCTCTTCACTAGAGGCAAGGCTTTTACATTTAGAGTCAAAGTTATTCACACTTTCTCTCTTTAGAGTCCCTGTTTCTACTGCCACAGTAGAGTCCCTATGTCTACTGCCAAGGCTTTTCTTCCTCTCTTACTGCCTGAATGTTAGGTTTTCTTCTTGTGCCTCTGTTGCTGCTGCTTCTCTGTCTCTGCTTCTTCTACTGCTCTTCTCAGTCTCTGCCTCCGGTGCTTCTCTGACTAGTGGCTACTGCTCTGTCTTGTTTCTGCCGCCTGCATGGGAAGGTCTCCGCTCACTAGTGTCATCTCTGTCTCCGTACGCCCGGCATTTATCTGTTACAACAACCAATAGGGATACAGTGCAAACACATTCAACCAATTGTAACAAATGAGCAGCCAAATAGCTTAGTCATGCAGTCAGGCGGTTTGCTAATTACAAGCCAGCTGGGCCTCTTAGAGTTGTTTACCACCAATTCTTTTCTCTAGCATCTGGCCAGGCATCATGTTGGGCTTAGTCTCCAACACTTTGTAGTGTAACAAAAATTTATTTTTTGTTCTTGTGAATTGATTCTTTCATAATTTTCATGATCATACTGTTGATTGTTCACATGTAGAAAATTCAAACTTGATCCCATATTTCACCATGTATAAGTATAAATACCAACTGGATCAAAGACAATTGTGAATCGATTCTTTAGTCATTTTCAAATATCTGTGTTTATATTTTATAGTAATTCTTGTCAAGATATCTCTTTTGACTGGATCTTCATTTTCATTGGTGCACCTCAGATACACCTAATACTGGGGTTCGTTTTGATGTAATCGCAAAAGCACTGTCTTTAATGTAACCACTGATAACTTATTATGCTCAACACTTTTTTACCATTTTACTTTCCAACAATCTGCACCTTTCTTTTTGAAATGCAGTTCCGATTTATATATATTTGATCTTATGTATTCCAAATCATGAAAAATCTGTTTTGTAATTGTAGGGTTTATTCCATCTCCAATATATTTTTTGTTTTTAGAGGGCTCAATACTCAATTTTTCTATTTCTCTTCTTTTCCAACTTAATTGTTATTTTTCCTTTCAAATGTCTTTTTAGTATTTCATTAAATTTTATTTTTCAGCTGTTTCTAAACCTGTTTTTCACATTTCAGTGATTTCTCTGGGGATATAAAAACTCATCTTTAATTAACAAACATTTGGGATTATTATTTCTCCTTTGTCTCATGGTTCAAAATTTATAGCAGTACCTACCACTTCACTTTCACATTCTGCCATTCTGTCTTAGCACGGTAGGATAAACTATAAAATGCTACATTTTTATACTATTGTGCTGATATGTAAATAAATTGACAAATGATTAAAAAGGATACTTTTACACTCCCATTCCCTCCAACATGAAGTAATAGGGATGCTACTTCCCCTTAAAATGGATGTAAGCTAACAAAACAGGGGACAAAATAAAAGTCACCTGTTTTCAGTGTCCTCAAGACAATGAAGGGCAATGAGGCCCATGGTGTCTGAGAGATGGGGAAGAGGTGAGTGTACCCTGGGTGCCTCCAGAGAATTTCCAGACTGCAGCATGGGATTCAGGATAGAGTCCAAATTCCAGGGAGATGAAGGCAGCTAGAGAACTTCTGAGAGGTGGACACTCCTCAGTGGGTAGTGAACAGGTCATGAGTGATACATTAGTGTGGGGGTATCTCTTGATGAATTAAAGGGCAATTCAGGGTGTACAATACTTCCTGGTGCCACCAACCAGGATGGATAACATGAAATTCGTGAAATTTTTTGTGAGGTATTACAAAGTTCTGATCTCACTGTTGAGAAATGTTATCCCTAGAATAAACACAGATTCGAATACGATCTCATCTAAAAAGATCAAATAACATAAGTACATTCACATACATAAGATAGAGGTGGTTATGTTCATTTGGCAGCTCTGCATTCACAGACTCAACTGAATATTGAATATTTGGATATTCAATATAAATATAAATATAAATATTTATATTTATATTTAAATATATATAAATATTGGAATATTTATTCCAAATCTTCGGAATAAAAAAATTACCCCTGTCCTAAACATATGAAGTTTTTTGTACCAATATAACAATATGAAAAACAATATAATATAGCAGCCTTTTACATAGCATTTCATTGCATTAAGTGTGATAAATACTGTAGAGATGATGCAAAATGTTTGAAAATGTGTGCATTTCATGTGTGAATATGTCCCGTCCCAGCTGGCAGGAACCGGAGAGGCTCTCAATCGGCAGTTGATTGGGAATGAAGTAGAATGAAGTAGACCCACTGGTCCTGAGTTCTCCAAACACTTTATTTCTTCCCTCTCTCTGGAGGCCAAGTGCTTTATTCTTCCCTCTCACTAGAGGCTTTTACATCTTTCTCTTTTAGAGGCAAGGCTTTTACATCTCCTCTCACTCCAGTCCCTATTTCTACTGCCAAGGCTTTTCTTCTTCTTCTTCTCCCCTTACTAGTTTCCCTGTTTCTGCCACCTGCATGGGAGGATCTCCTCTCCCTAGAGTCTCCGTATGCCCGGATTTGGTATTTATTTGTTACAACAACCAATAGGGACACAGTGCAAACATATTCAACCAATTGTAACAAATGAGCGGCCAAATAGCTTAGTCATGGGGTGAGGCAGTCTGCTAATTACTAGGGAAGATACAAGCCAGCTGGGCCTCTTACAGAGTTGTTTACCACTAATTCTTTTCTCTGGCATCTGGCCAGGCTTCATGTTGGCCTTAGTCTCCAACATGAATACTATGTCATTTTAATGCAGATTATGGTATTTATGTGTTGGGGGCTCTGGAATCAAGGGACAGTTCCCCTTACTCATATGGACATTCGTCAAGTAGGAAGATAAGTCCTCTCTTCGTATAGGTTTAAAAGACTGTACACATACATGTGTAAGCATATTCATCACTCATCAGTTAGGAAAATAAATTTATAGTATATGACAAAAAATCAAAACTTACAAGGCTTGCAAAGAAATAGGAAAATATGACCCATGAGGACTAAATAACAAGAATCTCTTCAAGCAGTTAAAAGATGACAGATATAGTAATTTGAAAACAAGGATGATAAAAGTTACAGTATGTACCCAACACAGGCAAAGGGAACTTTATAGAGAAATATATAAAAATCATTTAAATGACTTTCAAAGTTGACTTACTTTTAAATCAAACTTATTAGCACATTAGGTATTTGTTGATTATACTCAGTATAACCTTAGAAAAACAGCACCCATATATTTAAATTTATAGAAATAAAGTGTAGTACAGCTATAAACCAAATTAAAAATTCACATTAAAACATCACCAAAGCTAGTGTTTACCTGTAACCTCAGCACCTCGGGAGGCTGAGGCAGGAGGCTCACAAGTTTCTGACCAACCTCAACAACTTAAGGACGTTCTAAGCAACTTAGCAAATCCTGGTCTCAATTTAAAAAGCAAATAAGGACTGGGGATGCAGCTAAGTGATACATCATCCCTTGGTTAAATCCCTAGCACACCCACACCACAGAAAAATCACAACAGAGAAACTTGCCTGTTGGGGTCTGACCTTTGCTTCATCAGCTGCCCTGGATCTCCTTGCTGTTTGCATCAGCTCCTTCGGGAAGGCTGCTCGATTGTGCGTTGTTAAGCTTGGAAAACAGGGTGTGGACACGGGCTTCAGACCTTTCGCATTGGTATCACCTGCCAATTATCCCAGATTCTTCAAAAGGTGCACTTAGAGGCTTATTGGTCAAACGTGTGCCTCCGAAATCCAGGTGTGGCAATGAACGAGCTAATGTAGAGAGGCCTCGAGGGGGCGGGGTGAAGGCCCTTAAAAGAGGCTCCAGCCAGCAGTAGAGGGCTCTTGCGCTCCTTCGGAAGAAGAGCTCTTACACTTCCTGCTGGCTGTGCTGACCCTGCTCCTTCGGCTGAGAGCTCTCTACTTTGCTGCTGGACGTGGTGTCCCTGCTCCTTTGGAGGATGAGCTCTTGTCAGCAGCCAAACCTGCCTATGCTTTGCTCCTGAGCTTCCCAGCCTTCAGAACTGTGAGAAATTGCTGTCTATGATTGTTCTGAAACAGAGTCTTGTAGCGTTGTTTTGACTTGTTGGAGATTACTTACTGTTAGGCATTTTGTTGTAGCAGCACAAATGAACGTTTCCTTGAAAGAGAGATGTAAAGCATGGATATATAAAAAGGAGAAGTAAAGTTTAGACAAAGAAAGACCGTTTCGGGTCTCCGGCCTGTGATTTTTCTCATCCCCAACCTGTCCCTCAGGTCAGAACCCGGCTGGACAAGGACACTGGGCCTTTAAAATAACTGCCCAAAATGATTTTAAATGCTTAAAAATTTTTTTGAATATTTCCTTAAAAAGTAAGAATGCTTAAAGATTATAATGTTAAAATATAAATCTGTTGCTATCAGCCATAAGCAATACATGTAATCACTGAAATTATCCTTTCAGTCAAAACCAAAAATATGATTTTCATAAATATTTGATTAACTACTATTCAGTATTTTAATTCAGTTACTGAAAAACACATCTGCGGTTCTTTGCATTTTTGGGGCAGGGTATTCGTGTTCGACTCTGCTTCTCTGTTTTGTTAGCAGTCATCATTTCCTCCATTGATCATACTCTAACCCTCAACAGTGATCCACATTCTTTTTTTACTGAGACATTTATTTCTCGTCTCCCATGCACTTAATTTTTCCTCATCACTGTCACCAGTGTGAGATTTCGCTAAAAAAAAAGTCTTATTACCTCATTTCTCCTCAACATTTTTGATTTCTATTTTCTGAGAGCATCTGCAGTTCATTGAGCGGTGCTACTCGAAGCACACAGGCAGAACGTGCCCACAGGTGTTCAATACACCTCCTCAAATATTGTGAGCTGTCCGCTCTCCTCACAGGTCATTCACCGTACCCATAGGGAGCCCCTCAATCACCTCCGTGTAACCCCACAGCATCCTTCTTGATGGCCCCAGGCCATTGACCTCCTGGCCATCATAGGGCGCCTGTGCCTCCTTTCCAATTGCAGACCTTGGTCCTTTGCTTGGACAATGACAAAACTATATTTTTAAGGATCTTACTAGTAAAGTATTTTCAATAACTATAAAAGCATCATAAATATTTGGGACTGAATCATTTCTAAAACTATGAATGACTGAAAGTTATTTAGGGAACTGAGTACAAATGCTGACTAGCTTTAGAATTGATTCCAGTAGGCTTATTATAAAACATATTTTTACTCCTTAAATATTGATGTCCCTACAGCTGTCACAGCAAATGAGCCATCTGCCAGTAGAAACATGGTCATGTAGGACAAAACAAAGCCTTTAAGGTGCTATTGTGATTGTTTTCAGTAGACTCAGGTTACATATATCAGGCATTATGAAAGTCTTTGAACTGATATTTTACAGAAAAATATGAATATCTTCTAAATGACTTCAGGTTATGCTCTTTCCAACATATTTCCCAGAGGGTTTATTAGGAAGAGAAGATGAATATTTCTCAACCCAGAAGACATAAAGGCCTGGGGGAGCTTAAGGGTGACAGGAAAAGAGGTTGTCAAAAGGAGGCTCAGATGTTTGAGTTGTAAACACTTCAGGAGTCTTCAGGAGCACTTTATTCCAACCTTAGAGGACTGCTAACTACCTCAGGCTTCCCTGCATACTATTTTTAGCTTCTTGAGACATTTAGCTTCCAGATGTGCTTTTGATTGTGCCAAAATTTTGCAGTGAATATATTCAAAGGCAGTAACATTGCATAAAGATAACTAAAATTTAAATGTCACACTAACAGCTATACCATGCATGCATTTCTTTAAAATCATGCACTACTAAAATACTAATGTTATAAAAAAAATCTGGTCCTAGTTCTAATCCACATCCCCAGGTTCCAGACTGTTTCCAAAATCAGTGAATTTTATTGCTTTATTTTTACCATTATATTTTAAGCAATATGCTTATTTCTCAAAGGACCCATTTTATTATTGTTATGGTTTGTGTAGGATGCACCCCCAAAGTGCCTGTTAATGCAGAAATATTCAGAGGTGCAGTCGTTAGATATGAGAGCTGTGCCTAATCTGTCTGACATAGTCTGATTGGACTGACAGAGGGAATGGCTGGATGAGGTAGGTCATTGGTGCCCCCTTCCATCTCTTCCCTCTCTGCTTCCTGACACCCTCAGGAGCTAAGCAGCTTTTCATCCGCTCAGCTTTCCTCTGCTGGGCCCTTCCTCCGTGAAGTGCTACCTCGTCTTGGGCCCAGAGTAAGGAACTTGGCTGTCCATAGAGCCTTCTGAAATCAAGAGTCCCAAATAAACTTCTTCTCTTCTAAGTTGTGCTTTTCCAACCTTTTGGTTACAGTAATGAAAAGGTGGCTAAAATACTCTTCTTATATCAAATGCATTTATCATCTTCTAATCTAGAGGTTAAAGGGCCTTTCCTGCTTATGCAGCAGTTTCTTTTACCTCTACAATTCTCCAACTAAAACTCAGCACTCACAATATTGCTTTTCCAGTATTATTGCTTGTAGCATCATTCTGAATGTCACCCTTTATCTTGGGCCAAGATGCTTCCTTTATTCTACAGCTTCTAAGATTTTCCTTAATAATGACCGAATATGGTAACATACAGCTTAAAGGCACATCAACCACTTAGAAATTATTGTCCAGATGTTTAAGCCTTTTAAAGAATCAGCAGGGCTCTTTGATTTTGCTTCATAGTTTGTGGCAACCCCCTCACTAGGGTTGATCCCTCTCTGGACATGATGATGTGGTCCCTGGAGTCAGCATGTGTTCTTAAGATCCTTGCTTTCACGTCCTCCTTGTTCTTCATTTTCTCTCCATTTCAGTTGGAAAGCTCCAGCACCTTTCCAAGGTGGCTAGTTATATAGAAGCACATGACTTTAAAATCTCACGGACTTGATACACAAGAGATCTCAACTTGGGATGCCTTTCCAACCAAAAGTAAGGGACTATGCTTATTGCAGACCATCCCAAACCCAGGATGCTGGTGATCGTAAAGCCCTGAGAATATTTGTGGAAACGGCAATAATGATAAAATTGAGTCCTCCTCTGTGAATTTCCTTTGAGATCACCATATTGAGTTTAATAAGACTGCCTGGGTTCTTTCCCACAAGCCAACGACAGAATCAATATTTACTCTGATGTTTTCATTTCTGCAATTCCTATCACATGTAACCACTCCCTGTTCAGTGCCATATGCAGATGATAATATCATTTTGTCTTTCTTACCAAGTAGATGGTGGCTGCATCTCACATATGTGGCACACAATGCCATATACCCATGCTGTATGTTTCAACCCTTCCTTTTTATTAGCTTAATGACCTAGGGCATTTTTCTGGCACTTTCTATATCAGTGTACAATCTAAGTGCAATGTGATAAATCCACTTTTCTTGAGATTTAATAAGAGATACAACAATGCACACATTAAAATATTTACATGTAGCACTTTTAGTGACACAAGGCATTGCTATGATTAGAGCTGGTCTTTAATGGTAAACTTGTTTCCAAGTTGCCAGGGATGTTCATGTCTTCACAGCACCTGTGCAGTGCATTGCCTGGGATCTGAAAAGAAATAGAGCTGGGCATTAGCTATTCCTGGGTGCAGCTTCACCTCTTCTGATGGGCACAAGTTTAGACTTAGTCATAATTGGTCTACTGAGTGCACTTCTGGAAATTTCTCCAGAAAACTGGGATGTCATGTATGCCTCCAAAACTAGAGGTAGTAAATTTCTTGGAAAAAAATTCCATTATGAAGCTATTGATAAAAATGCCAGAAGGTATTACCAATTAGACGTTTCTCCCTGAGATTGATATTCTGCCACTTTTCTCCTCTTTAGCATAACATCCTTCTGTCATTTGCAAATCCACACAGCTGAATCAGAGCCTGAACGATTTTTAACTTGATTGATGAGTAGATCATTTTAGACAGAATTTAAGCTTTTTTTAATAGTCAATTTCACACTTTAATTCTTTCACTTCGGGATTCTGGTTGAGAAAGCCATTGCCAACTCCAATATGCTGGAGTGTTGCTCCTAATTTTTCTTCTAGCATTTGTATGGTAGCTAGTTTAATTGCTAATTCTTTGATCCATTTTGATTTGATTTTTTTTTTGCAAGCTGAGAGAGATAAGGATCTAATTTCAACTTTCTGCATGTGGCTGTCCATTTTGTTCACCATTTTTTGAATAGCCTCTCATTCCTCTGTTATATTTTGACTCCCTTTGTCAAATATTAGATGTTTAAAGATTTGTAGGTTTGTCTCAGAGGCTTCTACTCTACTTCATTGTTCTTCATGTCTATTTTGATACCAATACCATGCTGTTTTCTTTACTACAGCTTTATAGTACAATTTTAAATCTGGTATTATGAAACCTATTTGTTTTTCTTAATGTTTTGGTTATTCTGGGTTTCTTGTTATTCCAAATGAATTTGAGAATTGCTTGTTGATATCTGTAAAGGATGACATTGGTATTTGGTATGGATTACATTGAATCTGTATAGCACTTTTGGTTAAAATGGTCATTTTGATTATATTAACTCTGCCCAACCAAAAAGATGGAATGTCTTGCTTTCTTTGCAGGTCTTCTTTAATTTATTTATTCAATGATTGATAATTTTCATTGTAGAGGTCTTTTACTTCCCTTGTTTGATTAATTACCAAGTACTTTACTTTTTTGAGGATATTGTGAATGTGACCAATTTCCTGATTTCTTCTTCTGCCCTATTTTTATTAGTGTATAGGAAAGCTATTGATTTGTGGATAATGTTTTTGTAGCCTGCCACTTTGCTAAATCTGTTTAAAAATTCCACCAGTTTTCTGGTGGAGTTTTTTGGATCTTCCAGATAGAGGATTATGTCATCAACACACAGGGATAATTTGACTTCCTCTCTTCCTATTATTATCCCTTTAATTTCCTTCTATTTCCTGATTGCTCTGGCTAGGGTCTCAAGAACTATATTGAAGGGATTAGGGATTTAGCTCAGTGGCAGAGCGCTTGCCAAGTACACACAAGGCCCCGAGTTCAGTCCTCAGCCCTGAAAGAAAAAAAAAAACTATTGAATAAAAGTGGTGAGAGCTGGCAGCCATGTCTTGTTCCTGAGTTTAATGGAAATGCTTTCAGATTTTCTCCATTTAGTATTATACTAGCTGACCTTAACGTTGTTAAGATTTGTTCCTTTGATCCTTATCTTCTCCAGAGTTTTGGCCATAAATAAGTGCTGGATTTTGTTGAAGGCCTTTTCTGCATCAAGTGAGATGATCATATGTTTGTTGTCATTAATTCTTTTCAAGTGATGAATCCCATTTATTGATTTGTTTATGTTGAACAAGCATTGCATCCCTGGAATGAAATCCACTTGATCCTGATGAATTATCTTCCTTACTTGAAAAATATTTTCTTTAATAAGGTCTTTGTTCCAAATAAATGGTCACAAAGAGGAAGAACTTGAGAGTCCATGAGATAACACTGTATAGATTGTAATTGGATTTTCCTGAAATATTGAAAAACAGTTTGGTTTGTGGGTTGTGTTATTTTTTTCCTCCCATTTGTGGTTTTGTGGTTTTAGGGTCAGGGGGAACTCTCTTGCTTTGTTTCAAGACTCATGCTACCTAATTTCCAGCAATATTTTCTCAGTGTCCAAGGTCCCAGTGTCTTTTACCAAAAAAGGGCTATTAGTGTGCTATGTATATCCAATTGTAAATGTACATCCAAGTGTAAAAGCATTATTTATCAGTCATTGAAATTTGTCCATTTGCTCATTATTGCTGGTTATTTCTTTTTCAGCCAAGAACTTTGGTCAACAGGGAAATCAAATTTTTTGGCATGTTCCTAGATCAAGGGATACAGAACATTCTAGTCTTCTTTAAATAGGACCTCTTCCTTCCACATTTCTTTCTCAAAAGCTAAGGTTAAATCTCTTTATCATTTTCACTTTTTGCTCATGCCTCTGAAGATAAAATCTGTTTCTCCACTCTGCTCCCTGTACTTGGAAAATTAACCTGAGGTGAAATCAGGGTTTTCCTAACTTTCTGTCCTCTTTTTATTTCTGGGCAACAGGGAGCACAGCACAGCAGAGACGCTGGACAGACAGGAGTGGTCTGAGTGGTAGATGTAATCCTGATTCCATCTTTGCAAGACTGACCCTTTAGATCTAACCCCCTTTAGCAGGTGTCAGACTTGCTTGGGGTCCTCTCCACCAGTCCTCCTCTATTCTTGGGTCCTGATAACAGTCATTGTGCTGGCCATCAAGCACAGAGTGACCAGTAGTCCCTCACTATGGTACCAGGAGATACCATCACTCTGTGAGAGTTCCCAACTCTGTGTCTGTCTATAAAATTAGTTCACTTAGTAAAATCTTCTCAAGGTATCCTAATCTGAGTGTAGCATCTGTTTTATGCTTGGGTATTTCTGATTCAATAATCCTGGGTAACCCTAAAACAGCATGTGGATTCCTGAGTGTCAGCACAGTGTACGTGACTGTAGCTTAGAAAGGAAAGGCTGATTGAATTCTCCAGAGCTTGAGGAAAGGAGCACAGAGTCTACCCGCTATTTAGAGGAGTAAATGAAAATCATGGTCAAATTTATTGTGAATTTCAGAAGCTAAGCCATTCGTAATGTCTTGGGCTTTAATTTTAAGTTAGATCACAGATTACTGAGGAAAAAACCCTTATAATTACTGTTTTTCTAGAAACTGAGCTCATAATAATCTAATTTAATTTCAATTACCAAGTAAATAAAATATTTGATTCCCAGATTCTCATATAACTGGTAATTCATAGGAATAAGTTCCATAAGAAGAGGAGGATTATTGAAATAAGATCAGTCTGGATGGGAAACTAAAACAAAAGTCAAGAACATGAAACAGACATAAAGGAGTGAGATGCACAATAGGAGAGCAAACCTTAGGTGGATGTACCTACTAATCATCCAAAGTAAGAATTCTCCCAACAAGGCAGAATGACCACCTATAAAGAGAAAGGGTTTCTTCATTCCCTAGTACACACAAACCTACTAATTGTCATAATACTGCCTTAACTCCACTACTATTCTTCTTTATATGAAAATATTTTAACTTTATCTGGTTTCTTCCAGGAAGACATTAACTGCAGCAATGATTCCATTTGCTTACGTATAGGTTGTCATCTTTCTACTTTGCAGAAATTAAAAATTTAGTGGGCTGTAGTAGTGGCTCAGTGGTTATAGCACTTGCCTAGCATGTGCAAGACCCAGGTTCAAATCCCAGCACCACTTACACAACTAAGTATCAGAGAAACAAAAACCAGATGAAATAAAAATAAAATTGATTATCTCTCTCTCTTTCTTCCTTTTTTCTATCTTAAAAAAAGTAATTACTATATTTTATAAGAATAAAAATACAAAATCTCATTGAGGGATTTAATTTGAATATGTCAGGTTAAGACATATTTTTCTACAGTGCAGTCATTATTGATGGTGTATTTTGATTATAGAAAGAAAATGAATGAAAAGATCTGCTAACAGTAATGTGTCTGAATTGGAAAGTACCTTCTGCTCAGATCTATGTATTAAAAATGATTGTGATGCTGGTAGAAATTAATTGACTGCTTGTATAGGGCAGGTGTTGTTCAAAGACCTTTCTATGTGCAAACCCACATCTTGCATTTCCCACTTTCTAGTATTTAATAACATCTCGTATTAATAAATCATGATTTTCTAAATCAGAGTAGACAGGATAAAATTCCTTGTGACTCTGATTCTTGCTTCATATGGCACTCTGCAATGCTTCCATAGAGACAACTGTCAGCCCAGACATTTTCTACAACATTTACCATATTTCTCTCTATATGTTTAGATATTATGATATTTCTTTGGGCATGTCACCATGTTTTTTTCTATTTCTGTTTTCAAAATCTTCTTACCTGTTGTTGACATTTCTATTCTCACATTCCATGAAGAGCCACTTGAGACTCACCTTTTCAAAGAGAAGGCTCGTAATTTACTTATTTACCTTATAAAAGAGTATGTATACATTTTCAGAAGATTCTCTTTGACGCAGAAAATCATATTAGGTTAGAATTTATAATTGAAAAGCAAGTACTTCCAAATTTGGATCTTAACTCTGCCCCTACCCAGTTATTAATTAATATCTTTAAGCCTCAGTAACCACAGTACAGAATGAGGACATATATAATACCTAATTCAAAGTCACTTTGTGAATATAGTAGGTCATATTGCACTTGGAATTCTTATTATAGGATAAGGGCTTGTTATTTTCTCTATTTTATTTCCATTTCTGAAAAGAGTAAATTTAGGAAATTTTTCATTCATAAAAAAATTAATTGGATGGACCTAACCTTTCCAAATAAAAATAAAAAACTTTTTTATTTTCCTTATGGGGCCATAAAGCTAGATGAATGAAATACTTAATATCTCAGATAAAAAGGAATTAAAACTTCCCCAAAATACTTCCATTCACCCATAAAAGCAATTAAGATATATAAGGATAGAACTTTGCTGCTGCTAAAAGATTTTTTGTAAATAGACATTGCAAGATGCACCAAAGACACCAAATTAAATATTTTAAAATATACATGTATGATCAAATTGTTGAGTAATGGAAGCTGAAAAGCATACTTGCAAAAATAATTTTAAAATACCAGACTTAGGATTCATAGGGTATTAATAATAGTGAAATCATGGTAGGATTAGACATATTTCAAACCTATGATAAAATAAAATAAATCACTCAATAAAAAATACAAAAAAACCTTGTAAAGTACTTTAGCATTTGTACTAGATGTTACAAGCATTGTTATATTCTCAATATTTTTCTTCTTGATTCTGGAGACTGCATGGAAAACTGAATATGACAGTTTCATTTTAACAACAAAAAGTGTTCTAAGGTAATAAAAATAGGATTTTTATATGACAAATACAGCTTTTATGCCCAAGAATAAAACAGTAAATCTGAATTTCTTGCTGTTGCAAAAGGCATGAGTTATAACAGGGCTGGGAAGGGTCCCTTCCTTTGGAAATATTGATGTAGATAACAGCTGGTGTCTGAGAATGGAGGCCAAACCCCATGAACTGGCATGCTTAGGAACTGGAGTACTCAGGCAGAGCTCCATTTATGATTGGGTGGTGATATTGGGTAAATAAGTCTTGATAATTTCTAAACTCATCTAGTTATGTAATTTTGTGAATTTTATGTCAGAGTTCCTGATATATCATTAGATAAAATATGTGTAATTTGGACGTAAAGTATAGTGAATGATGCTTCTGCAAGCTGTTAAATAGCTAATATAAGCAGAGATCAGTTAACATGATTTTGAAATTACATAACAAAATCAAACTTAAATTATTGTGAGAATAATTATTGACTTGTATAAACTAATTTTATATAAAATATATGTCAGAAAGATTTAAAAATGACACAAGGGCATTTTTTATTTCACTTTTAATTTTCATTAAGGAGTTGAGTTCTTGTAAATCATAACTGCATATAAAGTAGCACTATGATGTGCATATATTCTTCAATCAGAAGTACCTCCACATCGCCCACACCCCAGTCTCTTCATTCTTCTATATTTCACTCCTATAAGTAATACAAATGTCTAGATTGTGAATTTTCCAGAATTAAATGATTACATAAGTATTGTTCAAATTCTCAGGGGGGTAAAGAGTATGCTACATTGTTGATTGTCTCCTTAGATCTCTCCCTATTCTCCCTCCCTTTCCTCTCCCCCCATCTATTCCCCCTCTCCCTACACATTTATGGTTGCCCTAGATTATGTGTTGCTATGCCTTTGTTGGATCTAATACATGAATTTTACAAACTTTCACCCAAACCTGGGTTTAGCTCCAGCCTCCAGAAATGAGGGAAAACATTCTACCCTTGAATCTCTGGGTTTGGCTAACTTTTCTCAGCATTATTTCTTCCATTGCCATCCACTCACCTTCAAAGGCCACAATATTTTTATTCCTAATTGCTGAGTAGAGCTCTATTGTATAAATATATCAGTTTTTGGATCCATTAATCCAGTGAGAGGCATCTGGGTTGGTTTCACAATTTAGCTATTGTAATTGAGCTGCTATGAACTGTGTCCCTGTAATGTGCTGGCTATCCCTATTCCGGGTATTTTCCCACAGGGCCTTTTTACTTGGCTTTTTAATATACAGAATTGGTATCTTACTATGACTGTTGTCCTTACTGCAGTAAGAAAGCTGTGGTAATACTCAGAACCACCTGCTACTTCATCAAATTGCAACCCGAGTTAAATGATGTATCCTAAAGTGTTCCCCAAAATTGGGAGAACTTTCCCAGAAGACGCAAAAATACTCCTCTTCACATATCACTCACTGGTTTGAGTGAACCATAGTCTTTCTGAATAAACTTCTATAACAAGGATTATAAAACTACCCCAGTTAGTTTTACTAAACCTTAGTCATTAAGTTCATGTGTAGTCATGTTACCTTAAAACTCTTGTGGTTCATAGTGAAAGGATGGGCCCTGGAATAAAATATGAAGCTTTCTCCATCAACAAAAAAAAAATCAGTGAAACCTGAAATATCAACAAATACAAGGAAGAATAAGTAGATAATAAGTAAGGTAGATGATCAGCAAATACATCAAAGTATACAGCCTAATAATGGAAATATCCTTCTTTTCATATGTACCTGGGGAAACTTTTTCTTTATAAGATTATAAAGAGAACATCAGTACATTTGATAGAGCAGAAATATTTTTTAAAGTTTTTGAATTAGTTCATTAATACTACACATGTGATAGAAATTGCCATACCAAATGATCATGTTAATTAAAAAAGAAATAAAAATCTATTTAATAGCTTATTCTTTAAATGTGTATACAACCATTCAGAAGTCATATTAATAATATTGTAAATGTATAATTCATTTAAATATCCTTTTTTAGAAAGAAAGGGATAGTAAGAGAAAGAAGGAAAGATAAAATAAATTTTTTATTTAGTTTTCATGTGGCCTTCACTTCTCAGACACTTGATGCTGGGGTTTACACCCAAATACTTGCGCATGCCATACGAGCACCGTAACTGCTGAGCCACCACTCCAATCCCTAAATATTACTATTTATGAAATATATTTACATTAATGGAATATAAATTATAAACTTGGATCACATATAAATAAAAATATAAAAAGTTGTACAGAATAACAAGAGTAAGAGTCATGCTGGAATAAAAGTAACAAATCTAAAATCAGAAATAATGAGATAGGGAAGGGAAGGACTATCTAATAATTCTAGGTCTTTTTGAATTAAAAACCCCACTAGCTAAATAAATGAAAAACTGTAGAGTACAAATATATAAAAAGTAAGATATGACTAGAATTAAGCATTGTATTTAAAAGAGAACATTTTTCTTTTATGTTTTATCATATTTTCTGTCTACTGATAGAATCTGGAAACAGACACTCCTAACCAATCAATATACAGATGGCCAGATCCATTTTATATACATCAAATAAATTAGGCTCTTTGAAAAATTAGTAATTTAGATGTACAGCAAGGAAATCATAAAATGTTTCTGAGAAATTTTACTTTTCATACAAGGAGAAAAGTATTTCACAGGCCAATGGAATTTTGTCAAATGAACATAGAAATAGGTTGAAAAGACTCCAGATAGCCAAATCTATACAATATAAGCTTCCTAAAGAGCATAAATTCCCAAGCAAATAAAAATTGAATAAGAATAACAAAAAACAAGATGTTGATCTTGCATATTCAGAGAGTATGTTAAAATCGGCCTAAATTTATGAAATAATGTTTAATGTGACAAATTCATGTGGTCAAAGGGCATTTATTTAGTAATTTTGCAATATGAAGACTGAATTTAATGTATATTACCAAATATTTATCAATGCTTCTGTCTTGTAACCTTTTCTGGTAGAATGTGGAGTAAACATACCCACTGATGTCAACAGGTGTGATGGCAATCTTCGTGGGTTAGTGTATGGTCAACTATTTCTAGTGGACACAAAATTGAGAAACATCTTACCACCATTTTTTTGTTTTAAAGAGAGGAAAGTGAGAGAGAGAGAGAGAGAGAATCAATTTTTATTGAGTTTTTCACATGGCTTTCGTTGTTCCAACACTTAGTTGTATACGTGGGTGCTAGTGTTTGAACCTGTACTTGGGCATGCCAGGCAAGAACCTTAACCACTAAGCCACTGCTCCAGCCCTTTGCCACCATTTTTTAGTTGAGGCTGTTAATCATACAACACGGCTATGTTGCTTACTCCTTATAAGTGACTCATTTTAGGAAACAACTTTTTGACCATTGTCTTTGAATTATGAAATCAATGGCTACTGATGCTAATAAAGTTTTAATCTGTAAAGCAATTTTTGAGTCAGTAATAACTAGTCCTTTCTTTGGTTGTGATGATAATCAGGAGATTAAAGCTTAAAAACATTTTCAATGGGCCTATTTCTCTAAGTATTTTAGAAGAAATAAGTCATTTTATTCTCAGAAAAATTTATGGAACACTCCAAAAGAATCACCAAATTATAGGTAATTTGATTTTCCACTTATATGTAATGAATATGAATTATAGAAATATGTTAAAGAACAAAGAAGAAATAATATTAATAAAGAATTTAATTCAGAATACCTTGAAAACATGCAAAAGGTAGAATAGCTGGAAACAGTTTTTGGCACAATAGTAATTATTAAAAGTTGATTTATATTTGCATAATGTAAAATAACATGCTGACTTCAGTAGAATTGTATTACCACTGTCATAAATGTGTACAATGAAAACTGTACTTAAAGTTTAGTGTTAGAATTTTAAAATCAAAACATGAATTCCACCAGGAAAACCATCATGGTATGCTAACATGAGCAGTACAAATAAAATAAATTTGTAATCAAGTGGAAATAATTAAAAAGAAAATCCTGAATCAGTTTATGCAATAAATTTTTATCATGAAATAATTTAAAAATTTACATTAAAATATTTATGAAAAGTAAAGACAAGTATTCTTACCATTCTATCAGGATACTGACAGTCTCTTCAAATTAGTTAAAAAGAGATCTAAGATTTTTAAATTATTCAATATTTAATTCAACTTACAAGGAAAGAATTACAAGAAAAATAGCCAGGCATGGTGGCGCACTCCTATAATCTCAGCAACTCAAGAGGCTGAGGCAGGAGACTTACAAGTCCAAAGTCAGCTTTGGTAACTTACTGAGCCCATGAGCAACTTAGCAAGACCCTGTCTCAAAATAAAAACCAAAATGGGTTGGGGAAGTACTTCAGTGGTAAAGAACTCCTGTGTTAAATTCTCACTATGCAAAAGAAAAAAGGAAAAGAAAAGAAAAATATTAACATGGAATTATTATGAACATAGAGTTATTGTTTAAATTGTGGCAAAACATGAACTAACTAAATGAGAAGATAATCCGGGAGACACAAGTTAATGACATTTGACAAATCTTCAACTATGTGAAAGGAAAATAGGTTTCTGCTTTGCCTAAAATGTAAAATTCAAAGTTAAGAGATGACATGTTGGGTTTTGTTTGCCTTGAGGTCCTGGTAAGGATAGCATCTGAAATAATATAGAAAAAAATCAGTGTTCAAAATCAATGATTTCACTAATAAATCCTACCATATGTATGCAAGGTAGAAGTGAAATGTGAAAATCAAACTCTGCTGTTGGAACCAAAGGATTAGGAGTTTGAAATGTCTTATTTTACCTCAGGGGTAGTCAATCTATATGTGGATGATTTAAAAACAATCAATTAAATTAGATCACGTTAAATATTTTTATTATATATTTTCTAATTTTTTTCTAATTTTCATGAGAAATGAGAGATATTTAATAGCATATATGAAAATTTGACACTTAAAATTATAAGAAAATGAAAAATACCTGTAGCTTGACCAGAAGATTTTGGTACTAGGATACCTAAAGTAGGTTGGACTTTAAGCCTTAAATATTCACAGTTACAAGAATAAGGATATAGAAATAATTTAGCATTTGATAAAACTTTTAAAATGTTGATTTATACTAAAGTAAATAGATTTATCCTATTATATTATTGTAGAGAAGCAAAGTTATTTGACTTTATCATAAATATCTAATTAATTAAAATTAGAAAATCAATTGGACATACAGAAATGATTGAATATGTGTAACAATGAAAGAGAAACCCATGAAAGGGAGATAGAAGTGAAGGTCTGTGCTTTTTTATTAGCCTAACAATTTCAAAGACAAAACTCTTCATTTGATAATAAATTACATGAGATAATATTTGCTCTTTGAAAACAAAGATGATCAATAGAATAAACTATGATTTTTCCATTTTATTCAATCCTGGAATTTGGCCAGATATTCTTTTTAAACTGTTGCAGGCTGAATATGAATGTAAGTGTATAAAATAAAATAACTGTACATATGACAATTTGATCAGTTCCATAATCTGGATTATAAGAGCTACTCAATATAGAACTTGATATAAACTTAATAAGTATGTTAGGCTAGTGAGCATGAAGAGTTAATTTTCCTCTGATTCAGACTATGTACAAAGAACTTTTCTGACTATTTTTAGAGTAGCTCTAAGGAATTCAAGCATTACTAACTTCACAGAGATGACATTAGAAGACAGAAAAAAATAGAGCTGGTGCGACCATTTCCTAATAAGATACTTCATTATTCCTCTTAACTCAAGCTTCAGCTAATGGTTGTATTAGTTTCACACAGCATATGATGAATTTTGATTTTTGACCTTACTTACAAGTGAATATATCAATTTGTTAGAAAATACCGTGACTCATTCTGTACAAACATTATATACTCATTACTGAGTGTAAATTTTTGGAGTTATGGAAATACAAAATAACCATAGTAGAGGTTCTTGATATTATCCTTAGAAGTATAGCGTGGCAGGCATTATTTGATTTATAATGTGATTATACATATTATATGGGCATATAAGTTTTCTATTTTTATAACAATATACAGATTACAATCAGCTTTCAACTTAAGCACGATATTTAAGTACTATATTTGCAATCACTTTACAATATTTCCTATAAATATAAGACTGTGCTTTTATAAGATGTGTGATGTAGAATACAATAATCCCATAAATATTAAAATGTATTAAAGCATGTGCAGACACATATACATATATTTGTAGTTGTATAAATTTCATGAGATTGTAATGTATATAATAGTTTTGCAAACATTATATCTTAAACTGTATTGCAGCTTATTGTAATATTTATTCATTATTTTATTTATAATGAACAAACCACCTTTTCTCAACATTTTCACTAGTGACATTTTGGTCAAAATAATTTTTGTTGTTTTTGTAGGTTGTTGTCCTATGTCTTGGAAGATATCTACCAATATCCCTGGTCCCTACTCACCAGAAGCCAATAGCGCTCCCACAGTGGAAACTGAATATGTCTCTAAATATTTTCAAATGTTTGCTTTTAAGCAAAATCACCCCCTCATGAGAAACATGTTAAAGATATATCTTCTTTCCAGTAGTATTTAGATTTATCTTATGGGCTTTAGCATCTATAGATACACTTCTGATTATAATATTGATTTTGAATATAAATTCAAAATCTGCATTTGTCAAATATGCCTTTAAAATTATAAACCATGATGGAAGAATGAATGTGAGTATATTTCTATATTTGAACATATTTATTCATTGTGATCAACATTTTCTTGTGTAACAATTCTAGAATATACAGTAGAAATACAATGCTATCATGCAGTTAGAAAGTTTGGCTAGGTTTTTGTGCATCCTGGCTTACTTCAGCTGGATTTGATTGATTCAGGTAGGCTCTGGCTCAGGGCACCTGTTGGGCTTGTGTCTCTTTCCTGTGTCCATGTAGAACCTATTACCTGCCCCAGGTAAGGCTTTCTCATGACACTGGCAGAACACAAGAGGGCAATCATGTCAGCATATTTATAGCATCTTCCAGGTCGCTGCCATGAAAGCCAACTGCTAAAGAATGTCACATGCTCAATTGGAAAGTGACTGGGGAAGTGCTACTTGGTGTGCCTTCTCAGGTGGGGTGACAGAAAGTCACTTGGCAAAGGACATGGATAGAAAGCTACAAGGTGTGAGACTTTGGAAAATGTATGGGTGGTTCTTTGAACAGTGCACACTTACAATATGACCAATTAATCCCACCCCTATGTAGAGAGGCAAGAGAAAGGCAAAGGAATGTCTGTGTAAAATATGTGTTGGAAAGTTCACAGCAATAGCCAAAAGTGGAAGCAACTCCAATATCCGTCAGCTCATGAATGGAGAGATAAAATGTAATATATATATATATGTATAATCAAATATTATTCAGCAACAAAAAGCAATCAAGTAGTGACACATGTTAACTACAGGCAAATGCTGCAGTATGGAAAACTCTTAGACATGTTTTGCTAAGTGGAAGAAGCCAGTCATAGCAGACTATCTATTGCATAATTCCTTAACATGAAATTATCAGATAGGCAAATTTACAAATATGTAGCATTGATGTGCAGATTTTTGAGATGGGGTGTGGATAAGAGTGAAATAAGTGATTGCTCATGAGTACAGAATTTCTCTTAGGGGAAACCCAACGCTTTCATATGATATAGTGGTGATGGTTACAACATCCTATAAATATACTAAAAACGTTGAATTGTACACTTTAAGTGAACTGCATGAAATGAATTATATATTAAAGCTTTATTTCATAAAACAAAACTGTGTGAGAAGGGAGAATTAATACTAAATCCAGTCTCCTATAAGTCTGGTATTTGATCACATTTATTCATCCTCCTGGCACTGAAGTTTCTGAAACTCACTCTGAAGTTTCATGCATTTTCAGTATTAGGCTTAAATATAGGATTTAGTTACCTTTTATTTGTTTCTGCTTATTCCATCCCTGATGCAGAAATGTAGGAAAGGAAAAGATAATACTTGCACACATACACACGCATCAACGCTATGCTACATTGGAATAATGAGGGAGTCTGTAATATAGGATTCCACTCAACCAAGAGAGCCAGAACCACCAACAGACAGCGCTCCTGAGCAGGTCTAGACCTTCTGTGTAGCTGGTTGGCAATTCTGTCCCCATGGGCTGTAGAGAGGAATGCACAAGATGGGATAGACCCATTCTTGACTATTTCCCACGTTTCAGTGGGTAACTCTCTAGTCCAGTGGTCTCCGTGGCTCCTGGCTATACTCCTGGGCTACTTAAGAAGAGATTTGAATATCTAGCACTAAGCAATTTTGTCAACCAGATTCCTGCCTAAAAATTCTAGAAATTAGGTATAATGGTTTCTGGAGGATTCATCTCCTGTTGCACTCCACGCTACAGGTAAAAGTGCTAGTACCACAATGTCACAATCTGCTAGGTTTACTCTGGAGACAGTTCTCTGTTGGTTTCTAATGGACCATAGTCTACTCTTCCCTTTCCTCCACCTAAAGGACCTTCTTATGCGCAGTGTCCCTTTCCCCCGGCTTTGAAAGCATGAAAGTCACACTCACGTTTCACTCCAAGACTCTGTCTTAGGAGCACTGTCCTTGACTTCATTTCCTTTTTAAAGCTGAGTTTGAATAGATCTTTCCACACCATTCAAATTTTTATGCCCTATAAGTAGTGGCTTTCCTGCTTCTCTGTATCTTCTCTCCATTCTGCTCACTGACAAAGTGGTTTTCTCTGCACCCATTTCGTCGCATTATTTTAAGTCCAGCTCCTAACAGGAGCTCCAGATTCCAGGACACTGCTGTGACTCCTTCCTCCAGAGATGCAAACCTGTCCTGGTCCAGCCGGGTTCTGACCTGGCTGAGAATAAGAAAGAACACAGGCAGGAGATCCAGGTGGAGTTGTCTCACTTTATTCAAACTCTACATTTCCTTTTATAATCCTAAGGAAGTTGCCAGGAGTTATGCAGATTTTGAGTACAGACAAAAAACCTAGGGTACAGACAAAAACTAGGGAATAACCTGTGTTAAGACATTTTAACCCACCCTAATCTTTAACAAAGCACGACCTAGCAGCCCTTCCAGAAGGAGCTTATGCAAATAGTCATAAGATCACTCTAGGGCAGCTGGTGAAATGTAGTGAAGGTCAGACCCCAACACAAACCCATGGCATCTGCTTGCTGACTTCTGCCTGACCACTCACAGCAGGTTCCCTGCTCAGATACAGCCATGTTCTGTGAGCAAGGTCCTTGCTTTCTTCAATTTCACCACCTGTGATATTTTTATATTGTGTGTCAAATTGCCACAAATTTAGTGGCTTAAAATCACACTCACTATTTCACAACTCTTCTGATCAGAAACACATTGCATTGTAAAATTCCTTGCTTGTGGTATTGCGGAGCAGACACCGAAGTACAGGACAGGCTGATTTCTGGTCTTGAGGCTCAAGGAAAGAATCTGCTCTGAAGTTCACCTAAGTTTTCAGCAGCTTCCTGTTTCAAGCTGAACAGGTCCTTTCCAGGTGACACCTCCGTCTTCTAGCCAGAAAGTGCTTGCCAAACCCTTCTCATGCTCTAAATGCTTTTAAATGAAACTGTTCTTTCAAAGGGATCATGCCATTAGATTAGGATTACTCAAGTATCCTATTTCAAGATTGTCTGTGACCTATAGCATCTAATCACAGGGCTAAGCCCATCCTATTATGAGTTTCAGGGAATATGCAGGGCATGAACATCAAGGGACAGGGAAATCATGTGGACCATCTCACAGTTCTGCCTCCACATTACCTCTGATGATTCCTCTCTAAATATTACATGAAGCATTCTGTTTTGAGTTTTATCCAACCTCTACCAAACCAAATGCATGCTGGGCTGCACTGATTTTATAAGCATTATGTTATTGACAACTGTCTTAATATAGGAATGCATTAATTCAGTAAATATCATAGTTAATAGTAAAAATCTACCAAAATCTCTGGGCTGGAGCAGTGGCTCAGAAGTTGGAGCGCTTGCCTGGCATGTGCAGGACCTAGGTTCAAACCCCAGCACCATATACACAACTAAGCGTCAGAGAAACAAAAACCAGATGAATAAATAAAATTGATTCTCTTTCTCTTTCTCTCTCTTCCTCCCTGTTTTTTAAAAATGTAAATATATAAAAATCTCATTTATCCTTTTTCCTAAACCAGAGAATCTAGTTTGGTAGCAATTTGGGGCCATGAAGACTAAAGCTAAAACAATAAACCACATACGTGTATCTTAATATATAGGCAACAGATATCTTGAAAAATAAATATTTAGGAATGAAACTTCTTGAAAAAGTTTGTCACATCTAATTATTTCTTAATGACAAAATATTATCTACAGTTTATTTTACTAGTTTAAACTCTCTAAATCAATTCATGAATGTTCTCTTGTTGTACACCTGTGCCAACACTTAGTTGTGGTGGTCATTTTAAAATTGTTTTTTTTTTTTTTTGCCAACTGGGGGACTGTTGTGTCTTACTATTGAAAAAATTATATTGATCATGATATTTTTAGAATTTGTTCTTTCATGATTTTTCCAGGATTGATAATGAGATTTTGGATATAGTTCATGTGTTTATTGGCCTTCTGACTTTATGAATTTTAAGTTCTTATTTTAATATATTGCCTAGTTTCCTTTTATCTATGTTGTATTTTACTTATTGATTTCTCAGAACTCTTCCCATTCCTCAAAGCTTACCTCATTTGTTAACATTAGCTGAACTATTTATCAAGTTTCTCTTTAACATTTATCCTATTAAAATTGTCCTAAATTTATGTGGAATACATAT